>JARFJB010000255.1:4907500-4910000 GCA_036346205.1 Vesta saturnalis | reverse complement strand
ACCACGATCACATCAGATCACATTCCCTACTGGTCAAAACTTCATTTTGTCCAGCCCCCTTCACCCCTCAATACAGTCATTAAAGATTTTTCAAAGCAGACTGGAATGTGTTCTCCGAACACATCTCCAACAACCTTCCCACACCTAATCTTCAAACGAAGATCTCGAGAAAGCTATTAGAGACCTAACTTCCGTTATTGCGGAAGCGGTCGATAACTCTGTCCCATTAAAAACATCGACATTTCTGAAAACCCCCACGGCACATTGTGAACTGGATCAAAGAGAAAAGACGAATCTATCGTCAATTCATGCGATCCAGGGACCCGGCTCAAGACCGAATACATCGCCTAACGCCTTAATCAGGCGAGAAGCCAATAAACACTCTGAAGACTCCTGGACCAAAGCCACCTCCCAGCTTGATTATAGAATGGTAAACTCTTCTGGCAACAGTTTGATAGACTGACCAGAAGAAAAGTAAACACCTAATCCCACATATCCGACTTTCAGGGCAACGTAATCTCCTCCGACCAAGGAAAGGCTGATTTCTTTGGTCGCCACCTCCAATCCATTTTCCGAACCCCAGATGATCCCCTATTTGATAACCAATTCACTCCCTGAAAGTCGCCTTGAAGATTTCCGTACTCTTAACGTTCTCGAAACCCTACTCGATAACGAGAGTCCTTTTAACGTCCCTATCACGCCCGACCAGGTCAGCTCATATTTCAAAAAAGGTAAAAATTCTGCCCCAGGTCACGACAGCCTAAACCGTAAAATTCTCCGCCACCTACCCGACCCAGCCCTCCGTTTACTTTCCACTATTTACAATAAATGCCTTACTCTATCGTACTTCCCTACGGACTGGAAATCGGCCTCCACCGTCATGATACCTAAACCCCACGCTGATCTTACCTCGCCCTCCTCCTACAGACCAATCTCCCTCCTGAGCTGCCTCGGAAAATGCTTTGAGCAGATTCTAGCCAGGCGACTCAGGGACCACCTAGAATACAACGACCTCCTTCCCAACAGCCAATTCGGCTTCCGTCCTAACCGAACGTGTCACGATCCCTTGTTGAAGCTGCTTACAGAGACCACCAGAGCATTCAATCACAAGCAATGCAATCTGGCTGTGTTTCTGGACATTAAGCAAGCATTTGACAGGGTCTGGCACGCCGGTCTCCTGCAAAAGATCCGAAACCTTAACATACCCGACCCCTTCGCCAAACTCCTACTCTCGTACCTGACCAATCGGTCAGTTCGGGTCAAAGTAGGGAAAACCTTCCGATCCTTTTCAACCACAGCAGGCGTTCCGCAAGGTTCTGTTAGCCCCTATCCTTTACACCATCTTTGCATCCGACATTCCTGAAGTTAACCCGAGTAGTCGTTGCGCAGTTCGCGGATGACACCGCCTTCTGGGCGGTTAATCGAACAGCGAAACGGCCTCCCGCTCATATCCAAAACCCTATGGAACTTCTCTAACTGGGCGAACCAGTGAGTCTCCGTCAATCCCACCAAAACCCAAACAATTTTTCGACATCCTCATTACGCAGAGGATAAGTTCCCCAATCTTGCCTCCAGAAACGTCTCCTCACCCTTAACCAAGAAAGGCTCACACTCCAAGATGAAATCACCTACCTAGGAATCCTCTTCACTAGAACCCTCAATTGGCTCCCTGATGTAAAAAGAACACTAAACAGGATTAGAAACCGCAAACCTTGGGCACCTTCAGAATCAGAGGTTGTCACCCCAAAACACTTCTACACATATAAAACATACATCCGCCCTGTTATGGATTTCCGAGCTCCTATATACACAAAACATTAACCCCAATCACCTTTCCTCAATCGCCTCCTGTGAACGCTGAATTTTACGGATACACAGGTTACCCTCAGGTACCCTAATGACCTCACCCTACACCACGCCAATATACCCCCAATCACAAACCGTATCCAAAAACTCCAGAAAACTTCGCCCATAAAAAGAATTTTCGGCAACACTATCCAACCAAAGAAATCCTTACCACCCTACAACTACCGCTTTCCCAAATTCCCTCGAAAAAACCCAAATTAAAATTCAAACATCCTCCCAATCCTCACACAACTCCTCGACGACCTCCTGAGGAGGTAGAAGAATCCTCGATAATACCCCATATGCCCTCCGCATCCCCTCGTCTATTCGATGACGACCCAGCATGACACCGGCCAACGATCTAATTAATCACACTGCACACCACATCACACTAACCCACACGCCACTTAAACCCAACCACATACTATTCAAAATTCAAATTCAAATAAATTTAAACACTTTTTTTTCTTTTTATTACCACACACAAAATAGCGCAACACCAACAACAAGGGAATGACCAAGGCTGAAGAGGAGAAGGATTCCTGAACAGTCAATAAGATATATTATATATATATATATATATATATATATATATATATATATATATATATATATATATATATAAGCTAAAATAAGTAATTACTAACCATAAGCA
>JARFJB010000255.1:4865000-4892500 GCA_036346205.1 Vesta saturnalis | reverse complement strand
AATGCAATCTGGCTGTGTTTCTGGACATTAAGCAAGCAAAAGATCCGAAACCTTAACATACCCGACCCCTTCGCCAAACTCCTACTCTCGTACCTGGCCAATCGGTCAGTTCGGGTCAAAGTAGGGAAAACCTTCCGATCCTTTTCAACCACAGCAGGCGTTCCGCAAGGTTCTGTTAGCCCCTATCCTTTACACCATCTTTGCATCCGACATTCCTGAAGTTAACCCGAGTAGTCGTTGCGCAGTTCGCGGATGACACCGCCTTCTGGGCGGTTAATCGAACAGCGAAACGGCCTCCCGCTCATATCCAAAACCCTATGGAACTTCTCTAACTGGGCGAACCAGTGAGTCTCCGTCAATCCCACCAAAACCCAAACAATTTTTCGACATCCTCATTACGCAGAGGATAAGTTCCCCAATCTTGCCTCCAGAAACGTCTCCTCACCCTTAACCAAGAAAGGCTCACACTCCAAGATGAAATCACCTACCTAGGAATCCTCTTCACTAGAACCCTCAATTGGCTCCCTGATGTAAAAAGAACACTAAACAGGATTAGAAACCGCAAACCTTGGGCACCTTCAGAATCAGAGGTTGTCACCCCAAAACACTTCTACACATATAAAACATACATCCGCCCTGTTATGGATTTCCGAGCTCCTATATACACAAAACATTAACCCCAATCACCTTTCCTCAATCGCCTCCTGTGAACGCTGAATTTTACGGATACACAGGTTACCCTCAGGTACCCTAATGACCTCACCCTACACCACGCCAATATACCCCCAATCACAAACCGTATCCAAAAACTCCAGAAAACTTCGCCCATAAAAAGAATTTTCGGCAACACTATCCAACCAAAGAAATCCTTACCACCCTACAACTACCGCTTTCCCAAATTCCCTCGAAAAAACCCAAATTAAAATTCAAACATCCTCCCAATCCTCACACAACTCCTCGACGACCTCCTGAGGAGGTAGAAGAATCCTCGATAATACCCCATATGCCCTCCGCATCCCCTCGTCTATTCGATGACGACCCAACATGACACCGGTCAACGATCTAATTAATCACACTGCACACCACATCACACTAACCCACACGCCACTTAAACCCAACCACATACTATTCAAAATTCAAATTCAAATAAATTTAAACACTTTTTTTTCTTTTTATTACCACACACAAAATAGCGCAACACCAACAACAAGGGAATGACCAAGGCTGAAGAGGAGAAGGATTCCTGAACAGTCTACAATAAGTATATTATATATATATATATATATATATATATATATATATATATATATATATATATATATATATATAAGCTAAAATAAGTAATTACTAACCATAAGCATGAGCATACTAAAAAAAAAGTCTGTGCAGGATGTTCAAATCAGTACAATTGTACTGAAATCAGCACAAGCATGGGTTCATTAGCACATCAGTACAATTGGTCATTTTTTCAGTGCAATCCTTATCATACTACATATTCAGATTTAATTTTTTAGTTTAATTCGTAGCTAACATATTGAACATCAACGTGAAATAGAAATTTTTTCTTCAGTTTTTAGTTACATAATTACATTTGTGTTTACACGTTCTCCAGTAACAGTACTGCATTGCAATATCGTGTACATGAGTTTTCGTTTGTCAATGTCAAATGTCAAAAAAAATCAAAATGCTGAAAATGATGCCAAACGAAACTACAAAGTTACTAAGTATGTAATAGAAGCGGATTCCATACCTGTAGCTATAAGACGAGCTGAAGTGAAATTATGTGCCTACATATGTGAAAAAAGCTTTTCTTCTAATGGACACATTACCAGGTTTATGCGCAAATGTTTATCAAGACTCAAAGGTAGCGCGTGGAGTAAAACTAAAAAGAAAGAAAGCAACAAAAATTGTAACAGCCCTTTTTGTCATAAAAAAATTGTTGAAGACCTACGAAATCATATTTTTCCTTCATAATAGATGAAACAACTGATGTGAGAGCAGAGAGTGCCTATTTTTTATTTGTTTAAATGCATATTCACTATGGATATACAGGGTGTCCGGTGAGGAACTGTACAAACTGAAATGGTATTTTCCTTGGGTCAATTTAAGTAAAAAAAGTCCCATAAACATAGGTCTGATTCGCAATAGTTACCCAGATACAAGCGTTTAAAGTTTATAAATGATCACATATTTTTTCAAAAGTAATTATTATTAGTCAACTAAAAAAACAAAACCGAAACAATCTGTCATTTATTCGTTTGTGTTCTAATAATGACAAAGTGGATTGTAGTAAATTAAGTGTAATTTAAATTTAAAATGCCTTTTCAATTTTCTAACGAAGAGTATGCTGACATCATTTACATTTATGGATTTTGTGATGGAAATGCGAGAGCTGCCGTTAGGGAATATGAAAGAAGATTTCCCAACAGGAGGATTCCAAATCACCAAACCTTTTCTTCTGTGTTTCAACACGTTCGAACTCATGGTTCATTTCCATCAGTTTCAATAAGATCTGATCGTCCTGTGGAGTTAAATGTGAATGAGCAAGAAAACATTCTACAGATGGTTGATCGGAGTCCAGGGTTGAGTGTTAGAAGAATTTCTTCTCGAACGGGAGTCCCCCGTATGTCAGTATGGCAAACATTACATGATGGGCTTTTGTATCCCTATCATACACAAAACGTTCAGCACCTTGAACCTGGAGATTTTGCTTTGCGGTTGAATTTCTGCCAGTGGCTACAAGAAAATCCACAACTAGTTCCATTCATTTTATTTAGTGACGAGGCGCAATTTACTAGAGATGGAGTGAACAATACACGCAATTCTCATTTGTGGTCAGATGAAAATCCACATGGTACAAGAGAAGCTAACTTTCAGCGCAGATTTTCTGTTAATGTATGGTGTGGTATGATTGACGATCAACTTATTGGACCTTTTTTGTTTGAGGAACGTCTTACAGGAGAAGCATATGCTAACTTTTTGCGGAATGAATTGCTACCGTTTTTGGAAGAAGTACCTTTACTAACAAGACAACAAATGTTTCTTCAACAAGATGGGGCTCCTCCCCATTTTAGTCGACAGGTGACAGAATATCTAAATGTTGCTTACCCTAATAGGTGGATTGAGCGTGGCCACCGAGATCGCCCGATCTCACACCTCTGGATTATTATTTGTGGGGTCATTTGAAAAGTTTAGTATACGAGGTGAAACTTAAAACCAGAGATGCACTAATACAGCGTATTCGGGATGCGTGTCAGCAAATACGGAACAACCACCAGGTACCTCGAGCGGCTACTCTGTCCATTTTACATCGCAGCCGTCTTTGTATTAATGCCGAAGGACGTCATTTTGAACATTTGAAGTGATTTTTTTATGTTTCTTTGTTTAAAATGTGTTTAGTAGTTCCATTTTCTGTTTTCAATAAAAATTAATTTTCAATAATGTGTGATCTTTTATAAACTTTAAACGCTTGTATTCGCACTTGCGAATCAGACCTATGTTTATGGGACTTTTTTTACTTAAATTGGCCCAAGGAACATACCATTTCAGTTTGTACAGTTCCTCACCGGATGTCAGCATACTCTTCGTTAGAAAATTGAAAAGGCATTTTAAATTTAAATTACACTTAATTTACTACAATCCACTTTGTCATTATTAGAACACAAACGAATAAATGACAGATTGTTTCGGTTTTGTTTTTCCAGTTGACTAACAATAATTACTTTTGAAAAAATATGTGATCATTTATAAACTTTAAACGCTTGTATCTGGGTAACTATTGCGAATCAAACCTATGTTTATGGGACTTTTTTTACTTAAATTCACCCAAGCAAAATACCATTTCAGTTTGTACAGTTCCTCACCGGACACCCTGTATACGAAAAATACTATTAATAGAAGCAGGCAATGGAAACAGATACCTAAACAAAACATACACAATCCTCAAATTGTCAATAGTTGTCAATACTTTCGCGTTACTTTGAGCAATTTTTGTGCTTTCAAAATGCGTTTTACGAATAATGGAGATGTTGATATGCTTGCGGTTTATTTTGAATGTCTTCAGAATGCCGCAGTAGCTAAGAGTTTAGGCGGCTCGATATCCAAATCGGCGTCCTTGCGATGTAAGAGTTTTTCCCCGATTAGTGGCGAGCTTACGAGCCAATGGTAGTTTTCGGCCTACGTTTCAACGGCAAAGAATTGGAAGAACACAAGAAAATATTAACCGTGTACTGGGCTATATTGAAGGAAATCCTCATATTAGCACAAGTGCATTATCCATTGAGTTGGGCATATCACGGACAACGGTTCAAAATATTTTGAAGAACCATAGGTAAGTTCTAATGGCCATCAAAATATATAAGTATTCGTTTAAACTTTTTTTAATTACTTTAAGAATGCACCCATATCATGTGGTTTTGCATCAGGCCTTGAAAGAGGAAGATTTTGATCGAAGGTTAGACTATTGCCATTGGATGTTAGGCATTATACGCGAAAATAGAGAATTTTTGTTTCAAATTCTTTGGACCGATGAAGCCACCTTCAGTAGTGATGGGAGAGTCAATCTGCACAATATGCATTATTGGTCTGCACAAAATCCCCATTGGTTGCGTGAAGTTCAGCGCCAAGAACGTTGGAGTTTAAATGTATGGTGTGCCATACTGGGAGGCAGAATTATTGGACCATATTGTTTCGAGCAAGCCCTAAATGGCAATGTATTTCTTGACTTTTTGGCCAATCAATTACCGTTGTTGTTGGAAGATGTGCCTCTGGAAACAAGGTAAAAATTGTTTTTGTAGTTGGATGTTTGCCTAGCACATTTTGCTATTAATGTGCGAGAGCATATTAATGCAATGTTTCAACAGCGGTGGATTGGAAGAGGAAGTCTGCTTCCATGGCCTCCGCGACCGCCAGACTTAACTTGCCTCGATTTTTATTTATGGGGGCGCTTAAAGGACATCGTGTTTCGGACTCAACCTACTACTAGAGAAGATATGAAAAACCGGATTCGTAACGCAGTAACATACCGAGAGTCGAAATTGAAGGTGCAGTTTTGTCTAGTCATGAGAGGCTTCAGCAATGCATAGAGCGTGATGGTCAGCATTTCGAGCATTTACGGGGGCATTAAAAACCTTCCTCCTTTAAATCGGGCCTTTTTAGGGCCACAACTTACATAATAGAAACAATTCCAGAAAAATATAGTTAAAAAAATACAAATTTAAGGGATTTTCGTATAAAGTTTTCTTTAGCCGATATTTTAGGTTAGGAACAAGATATCGAGATGCATTTAATTTCTTAACCGTTTCTGTCGAAATGTCGAACAAACCCCTCTAGCGACGACATGTGAAACTAACAAAACTTCAATTATTTTAACATGTGTAGCCCAAGAAAAGCTCCTTTCAACGCGCCTAAGTTTGTTAAAATCGGATTAGCCGTTTCGAAGATACGGGGGGAGGAAACCTTTGAAAGTGCCAAACAAAAAAGATTATCCTCGACTTCAAAGATCAGTTATTTTTTTATTAGGTTAATATAGCAGAATTCACAGAAACATCACTTTTTTAGATTCAAGCCCCCTAGCGGCCATTTCAAAAACATGAAAATATTTTCCAGGTTTTTGTATTGGTCGTTTTAGTAATAACTTTTTTTTGCGCAAGCCTCTACGATGTATAGTTTGCCAGATACAGTACCTCGCATTCTTAGTTGGCCACCCCGTACATGCGTGTGCTCCTTTATGATGCAAGTGTGGAAGTACTCCCAATCTATTCGTTTGACCTTGGAGAAACAACGATGGCGGCATTCTTGAAATGATGCGTTTGAATACTGCGGGCAAAATACGAAATGGCCGCCATCGCTAATACGTTTTCATATGTATATCAGTAACCGTTGGGATTACGAAAAAAAGTTTCGAACAAAAAATGTAACTACATAGATTCTGCACGGAAAAAAAAAGGTTATTACAACTCTTTAAGTAGGATCAACCGTTTTCTCATAAAAAGTACTTTTATATTTTTTAAAACTAAAAATGAGTATTTCTCAGTATGAGGGTTTTGCAAACGCGTATTTTATTACGTGCTTGAGATAATTTTTAGGACCTGTTATTATTTTATGAAAATTTTTCACGGTATTATTTTAAACTATTATTATATTTCTTTGTTTGAAATTATTGTTTTTGTTTCAGTAGAAGATAAGAAGAATGATGGACCCTGAATTTAATGCTTATTTGATAAAAGGAAGACAAACACGGTATGCGGTTTCATCTGTAGTGCTCATTCGTATAGGAATGGGTTTCACAACCTTGAGATGATCCTTATGAAACAA
The DNA here is from genome assembly GCA_036346205.1 of Vesta saturnalis. NCBI lineage: Eukaryota > Metazoa > Arthropoda > Insecta > Coleoptera > Lampyridae > Vesta > Vesta saturnalis. Next base: position 4,886,185 of record JARFJB010000255.1, on the reverse strand, counting down.
TTGGTTTGTGTCTAAAACGACGGGCCAAATATGGCGAAGAGAATAGTGAAAACATATTGAAGAAGTTCGGAAGTGATTTTAGCGTGGAGACATTGAAACAAAACAATTTGAAGTGGCATCGATCTTGTTACAAAAATGTTAACCACAAAAAAATACTGATGGGCTTCAAATCAAGTACGAGTATTTGCAGTCAACGTCTACAGATCAAGAGGCATCTACAGAGTGCATTCAAGTTACTAGCATCTACTCGGAGGCATACTCGGAGGTATACTACGTCACAAATCGTTGCTTACAAAAATAACAAGTGTTTTTTTGTGATCAGGCAGCAGACAGAAAAGAAAAACAATGGAGAGTTTCAACCGACAAAGCTGGTCAAAACTTGGGTAAATCCATTAAACGTACAAATGACAATAAACTCAAAGTAAGGTTAAATGAAGCAATAAATATTAATGATGTCCATGCAATTGATGTCAAGTACTCGTACCATCGAAAATGTTGGACAAAATATGTCACGAATGTTCTTTGATTGGACAATCAGAGAAATAATGAAAATCATCCGCACGAGCAGAGAAGTATTTCGTCAATAGCCTCAGAAGTCGAATTCATCAATATTCTAGAAGAAAACCTGTCACAAGGTCAAATTTTTGCTTCTATTTGTGCTTCTAATAATGTACAGGAATCGTCCATGATACGTAGGCGGTTAAAGGTATTTATTGAGACGGAACTATCGAACAAGGAAATTGAATTTTCTCGCCCCAGTCAGTGTAACAAACGAGAGCAAGTTTTTATGAAGTGTACCAGAGGAGAAGAATTGCTTCTTTAAGTGGTACATTGGGGTAAGGGCATTTCATCTGAAAAAAAGGAGAAAAATCAATGAAAGGTGGGTTTGCCACATGCCACAAATTATGGTGGCAAATTATCTCTCTTGCAGGCAAGTTCAAAACAAGCATTCTCAGTTTTATCATACAAGGGACATGCCACTTCAAACAGCTATTGGCCTGACAATTCATGGGTCAACCCGTCGTCAGTTCCTAGTTAACCTTGTGCATAGTATTGGGTGTAGCATTGATTATAGTCGTGTTCTAAACTTGGAAACACAAATTTCAGCAAGTATTTTGAAAATAATTCGTTACAAAAATGGAGTTTACATGCCACCAGACATTGTACCAAATAGATTTATACATTGTGCTGCGGACAACCTTGCCTTTTCTGAAGATGCTGCAGATGGTAGGGGAACACTTCATGGGACTGTGGTAACTGTATATCAGGTTATGAAAGATTCCAATACATTTGTACCACTATCATTAGCTTCACCAAATGAGTGTCAAGTAAAAATGTTTGATAGTGCTCTGCCAATCATAGTAACATATACAAACCCATCTAATTGGAAAGAAAAAAAAGGAAAGGGCCACGTATTTCATTCCCTCCCCCAAGGGGGAGGGCGGGTTGCTCTAGCTTTCCGAGCTCCTTCAGCCACAACCATGGATTCCCAACATACATACATAAATTACGTATATATGCATGGTGGGATTAAGGATGGGTGTGATCGGGATAGGATCGGAAGAAACAGAATTAGGGTTTTGAAGAGGAAAACACTACCCCAACATTCGCCTAAGTAGCCGCACATGGTGTGCATATACGCAGTGATCATGCCGCTTCATGTGTATGAGAAAAACCCCCTGAAAAAACATACAAAGTAAACGGTAACGGGAATCGAACCCATTGAGACTACTTCCACACTTGCATCATCAAGGAGCACATGGGAGCTTGCTTTTACACATTTGATAAAGGACTGTCTGGCACAATTTTGAAAGATAATATCACTACTGACGAAGATAAGTGTAGATTGTATAACTTAAATATAAAAATACACCATAAAAACCCAAAAAGAAGTATTTTAAATATGTGTAATACTGGAGACAGTATACATTTTCAAATTTTGGTGTATCACTTTAAAAAAAAATTAGGGGTGGCTTCACGCCCGGGTGGATATATGGAGAAACTGTAACCCCCAGATTGAGGGTTGGAAACAATTGTAAAGAATGTCTATCATGATTTTTCTCCCAGGCTTCACCCCTTTGAATTACAGAAATTAGAGTATCCACCCTGTATTGTTGCTGTGTACGCAGCTCATAGTGGTTATTAATTTATATTTTTTCTACATTATACAATTCATTATTCTCAACATAATTTTTTTCCAGTTTGTTCGTCGCAATTCAAACTCTGGGGACTAAATCAAAGTCTGTGGCGCTCAACATAATTACTTCTTCTTAATTTCTATTTTTTTCCTTTTCGTTCTGTCAATGCCATGCCCTTGCGACTAGCCTTCACAATATTTTAGAGCACAGTACAGCAAAATCGCTGTCACAACGTCGCATCATAGAAAAATACAGAATATGGTTTTTAAAGATCGTCGATTAAGCGAAAAAGATTTAGTAAAAGCCACAGTGATGCAGTATAAGCAATATTTTGCCTTAAGTTTTGTGTCTCGAATGCGTTGAAGCGTTTTAGAAAGGATAAAAAGGATTTTGTACATCGTTTGATCACGATAGAGACAACACGGGCCTACCATCATGCTCCTGAATAAAAACCACAGGCTAAGGAGTAGTGCTAACCGGGTACTTCGGCTTCGGAGCGAGTTAAGATCCAGAAATTCGCCAAAAATGTTTAGCAACCGTTATTTGTGAAGCAAAAGGGAAATAAATTGTTGGTAGATCACATAGAAACTGCTAAAACAATAAACTCAGATTATTATTATTCTAGCCCTTTGGACCAGGTGGATGTAAAAATTCGCGAGAAAAGATCAGGTTTACAGAAGAAAAATATCGTGTTTTATCAAGACAACGCACATTCTCATACAGCTTAAAAAACCATCGCGAAAATCAGTGAATTAAAGAGCTACGCCAGATTACACTTTGTTCAAGATGTGGAAAAATCTTGGATGGGCATGGTTTATTCATTATACATTTGCAATACAGAGACGAAAGATTAGAATTTTAATAATTTGGGAAGAGTTACATTTACACCACGTAAAATACGCTAGGAAAACTGTCTCTCGAAAGTGATTTATCCATCTTCAACGAAGTAGGGTGTGGGTGAAATCCGGACTAACGGACTCGACCCAAAGATTAATGGGCAAAAAGCGGATCCGATTGGTTCGTCAAGTCCGACGGATTCGGACTGAAGCTCATGAATAAGGTTTCCAATTTTAAAGAAACATAAATACAATTTTAACCGTATAAATATAATTTCAATTTAGGCGACATCAATGGCAAATAGCACCTCAAGTAAAAGTTTACTACCCCAATAGCTAATAATTACACAGTACGGGTTTTATCCACAATCTGAACGGAGTATCCATTGACACACACTGCGCAATTAACAGAACAAAAATTCACTTTTGGCAATAATCCGTTTCGTACGAATTCATGCCACAATTCAAATTCAGGGAACATGTCCAGGTTTTCCCGGTTTTTCAGGTTACGTTTTTACTGATTCCAATTAGGGTAGGAAGCCTTGACAAGGGGTTGGTTTGTTAAAAACGGTTGGTCATGTTGGTTCAAATTATAAAGAACTAAAAGCCACTAACAATACGCGCTCCCGATAAAAATAGGAAGCCATAACTATGCAAAGGAGTAGTTTTACTGAAGACAGTCGATCATGTTGGTGGGGCTACAAAACACTAACAGACATTAACCATACACCTAAGACATGTTAGTGCTTCTAATAAGTGTAGACAGCTGAACAAATGGACGTCGTATTCTTGAAAACGGTCGGTCGTATTGGTTTAAGCTATAAAGCGCTTAATGAATCACTTCAAATCCGCATAGGTAACGTAGTTCCTGATTCCAACGAAAATACGAGGCCAGCACTGCACAAATAGGTATAGTTGTATTGAAAATGGTCGGTCAAGCCGTTAGTTCTTCCGATAAAGGTACGAAGTCAGCACTGCACAACGAGGTATAGTTTTATTGAAAACAGACGGTCATGCTGATTCAAGCTACAAAACAGGTACTAACATAAGCGCTAGTCACGCATTATTTCATTCAATAACCGTACTTCTGATAAAGATAGATAGTCTGCAATAGGAGGGGACATCGTTTTCTTGAAAACACCTACACATCCGCCAGAGAACCCACCCACCCGTTTTAAGTAAACCTGAAGTAAATTTATAGGTTGGGCCAAAAATGAAAGTGTATAATGTATATAATGCGTAAGCTTGTTCAGTTTTTGATTTCTGAGTAAACGATTTGCACTATTGATGCGTCCGATTAGATCTCGCCCATGCCGTTATTATTTTATAAGTTTAAAGTCAGGTGGCGCCCATTGACATAACTGGAATGATCTCACGTAAGCTCAAAATGATAATCTGAATCGACAAAGCAAAGCATTTTATAATGTTGATGTTATCCCTGTTAAGCATACAGAGGTTTAACAAGTAAACAAAGCTAGCACCTCAAAAGTCAAATTTATACCTTGGTTTGGAGTAGCGGTTCACAAGTTAAAATCTTAAGCTTACGAATTCATTCCTAAAATTATACTACGTACAATGTTTTACCAATTGTATAATTTATGCCATCATGATATATCGCGACTAAAAGAAAAAAAGTAAGGAATCCGTACTGAATGATAATATGACTCAATACACTTACGCAATACGGTTTAATTCTGAAGTGGTTAATATAAAAGAAAAACTGTTGAAGCGGTTTTATACAATCTGTACGCTTATATTTATATTTTGACTAGCTGTAATTTTAGTAAAGAATTCAAGGTAACCGATTCTATTTTAGAGCCCGACTCACAATATTTACTATAAAGTCGGTGGCATTGTGCTATTGAGCATAATTTTTAAGTTTCAAACAAATTCATTATAAATAACCGCCATTAATCGGCCACGACATATGAAAAGTTCTGTAAGTTCTATAAAACTTTCGCAATTAAAATAATTGTAGAAACAAAAGCAATGTATAAACTATAATAAAGATAAAAAGAACTAAACAACTGTATCATTGATGTATCGTACATATCAAATCAGTAAATCTCCCCTTGCAGAACAAATTCTTATCCAAGCATAAAGGGTGTTTTATGAATACATCATGCGGGTGTAAAAGTATACGGGCAGTAAGTAAGGGCTTAAACAAACTAATAATTAAATGAGTTCTCATAAATGATCCGTTCCTAGATCAACAAGATTATATGATTTTAATAGTGATGTGTTTTGTCATTATAATGCTAAAGGGGTTGAATACAATTAAAAATAATATAAAACTCAGCAAGGTCTTATAATCACAAAATTTGGTAAATAGAATAATACAGCATATTTGAACAAATTCATCTCTAATTTGGGATTATTTGCTGCAAATTAAAAAAAAGCTGCACACACTCATACATAAATTATATATAATTGTAAATATATTTTTCACTTTGTGTAAGGTAATGTAATTAATTTATTATTAAACATTATTATTAATAATAATTAATTTGTTAATTTAAAAAAGACGAGTTTGGTTAAAAATATACAAAGTTGTAAAGATCTTCTCTATTTCGTTAATGTTGAAAAATATTTGCTTAATACAAATTTAAAAATTTTAAAACAATGTCAATCACATCCATTTCTGTTGTAAAAATATTTTATGTACCGGGTGACCCGTTTAGTATGACCTATCCCCTTATATGAGAAAGTAAAATAAGTACACTTGTTTCAAACAAAACTTGTTCATACTCATCGGAACATGACCTTTTTGTAAAAAAATTATCTGAAACAAATTTATATACAGAGTGGTAACAAAAAATTACATTCTGTTAACTGGAACACACTGTATCCCATTGCATATTTAAACTACGCTTCAAAAGACAATTTCAATTAATATAGAGGAAGAGGGGTCTGCGATTTTTTGTTTCTCACTTATAAGTGTTTATCTGTCAAAAAGCGTCGAAATTCAAAGGCCTGTAAAATGGCTTCTATTGGACGTAGAAACTTTACGTGGCGCCAAAAAATTGTATTTTAGTTTTCTATCAATCAATGCTCTCAAATTTTAAAAGCTATCAATAAAAATCAATGTTGCCAACATTTGAAACTTGTAGTTTTTCTCTATTTTTTTAAATGCAATACCCTGTATAGGAACACATCTTCGAATAGAGCATTTCAAGAACTTTACGATGATATGGCATATTATAGGTCTGTTATTAACAGTTAAAGAAATGCTATGACAACAAAAAATAATCCCATTATTATAGATATTACATAAATATGGCTCTAAAGTTCCAAAATGTGAGCATAAATTGGAATATTAAAATATATTTTTAACGAAAAAATCAACTTTATTCATTCAATAACACAACTTATAATAATTGTTGTATATGCCCTCCCTCCTGAGCGATACAGGTGGTACAACGCAGCTCCATGCTATCAATAGCGTTTGAGACACAATTTGCTTGCCCCAACAATTGGATAACTTCTCTAATGTTGCCTCAGAGTTCCTCAATACCGGTGTATTGGTTCTCGTGCACCATGTCACTGACAGTATCCCAGAAAGAGATATACATAGGGGTTAAGTCAGGACTTCGTGCAGGCCAAAAACTATTACCATTTTCCCCAATCCACTCTGTGAATTCTCTGCTCAAAAAATTTTCTACACCAACTCCTCAATGGAAGGGTGCACCATCTTGTTGCCAAATCAAATTTGGACTGTAGGCAAGGGTGTCGTATAAATAATTCACCCATTTATGATTAAATACTTCTAGTCCAGAGCTATAATTAGCTATGGAAACTAATGGATAAATAGAAGATTTTATGCCACTTTGCTCATCGGTAGATTAATAGGTCCAGGTTCAATAATATTTGATTTGCTTATTAACAAAAATAGATATTTTCGCTTTACAAAAAAGGTGTTGCTTCAAACCTGAAAATAAATAATGTAATCTCAGACGCCAATTTGTTTTAAGGAACAACTAACCTTACAAAATAGAAAAGTCACAAAAAACTCATGAAAATAACAAGTAAAAAAAATTATGATACCAATGAGTTTTATTACGGTACTTAATTTGATTATAATGATGATCTATTAAAAACTAATGTTAGTGATTCTGAATTAATTGCCTTAAACTATAATGTGAATTAATTAACAATATGAAATACGTGAAGTAATTTGGGCGTCACTGGAATTTCAGCAAATAAGGAAATGCTGTCGATTCATCACTTTAAATTTAATTGCGCAATTTCAATGGAAGTTGAAGTAAACATCAGATTGATATGCTGGTAGTTCCAAATATAAAGAAATTTCTCTATAAACCTTCAAACTGAATTGATTTTACATGGTTCAAAATAAAATTTGGTAATTGAAATCCCGCTTCGTAGTAACAAAAGCTATTGCATCATCTTGCAAAGTTAACGTTAAAATAAAATTAAACCCAAAGTAAAAATAAGTGGTATGAGTATAAGTTAAATTGCCTGAAATGTAAATGTCTCAAATTTCAGTATAATAATTTTAATAACTCACCATGTAAATGTGGCACTCTTAATAAAAAATATAAACAAAGCGAAAATGGCTTCTACTTAAACACGTAGTTTAAGCAATTAATGAAGGACGCTCAAAGTAACCCTGTGGAATGACCGAAAATGACTCGAAGCGCAGAAAGGCGTATAATACTTGAAATAATTTATTTATGCAACTAACGCTACACGAAATGCACTTAAGTTGCCAATATGAACGTAAGTTTTAAACATACATAAAAAGGTTTGTTACAAGGGGAATTTCACTATCAATCATTTCTATTATATCATTTTGCAGTAACGGCATGGCATAATACGGCCGGATTAAAGTCTACAATTGATTACAAAATATGTAATAGAGCAATAAAATTAGAACATTAAACTCAGCGGATGTAAGTAGCGGACACAGACTGGTTCTCAGAAAACTACGAATGAAGACACCGAAATATAATCCAAGGATAGAACAGGGGTACCGAGAAGAAAAACTGAAGAGAGAACCGTTACAAGACGAAACGATCCAACTCTATATCAAAATCGTATAGTAAACCATATTAGAGACGAAAATATACTAATAACGGACAATATTGACGAGGCTTGGAATAAAGTGGAAACAAACATACTAAGGAGCACTAAAGAGGCATTGGGGACAAAGGTAAAAACTAATAAGAAGGGAAATGACAGAACCCCATGGTTTGCAAATGAAATCAAGGAGCTATGTAAAGAAAAAATACAGGTATTCTTAAGAGACAACGCAAATATAACACCAGAGAACTACAACATATATAAAAAGCCGTGAGAAATAGAGTTAACAGCGTTATACGGAAAATTAAAGAAACCTACTAGAAAAAGTTTGCAAGAAAACTAGAAAGCGACTTCTATAGCACACGAAAATAGGTATGGAGAGTAATAAGAAGTAGCAAAGCGGAAATAAAAGAATATGTAGAAATAAATGGCATTGACTCGGAAGAATGAGTGAACTCCTTCAAGGAATTGTACAAAGAACTAGATACTATAGACATACAAGACGAAAATCAAGTAATCAGTAATCATAAGTGAAGAACCAGAGAAAACTTTAAAAGAAATATCACAAATAACAAAATTAAAAAAGAGAAAGTCCCCAGGACGAAATATACAACGAACTTTTAAAATATGGAGGCGAGGAACTTAAAAATGAATTATTAGAACTAATAAAAAAAATATTCACAGAACAGAGGATACCTAAACCATGGAAGAATAGCATTGTCATACCAACCTTTAAGATAGGTGATAAGACAAACGCCAGGTAACTACGGGGGAATTACCCTACTAGACTCAAATTAACGACAAGAATAATTAAAAAAAGGATAGAAAACGCCGTAACACTAACTGATGAACAACAAAGATTTAGAAGGGGGAGATCCTGCGCTGACGCCATCTTCGTAATACAACAAATAATAGAAAAAAGCATTGGAGCATAATAAACCAACATTCATGTGCATGATAGATTTGCAGAAAGCATTTGACACAATCCTACTAAAAGATGTGATACAGATACTAAAACAAAGACAAGTGACAAATTAAGTAACAAAACTGATATAGGACATATACAAAAACAATAAAGTAACGATTAAAGTAAACGGAGAAATGCTCGAACCTATAGAAGCAACAGCTGGAATTAGGCAAGGAGACTCTTTGAACCTCCTACTGTTTAACTTGTAATGGACGAGGTAATTAAAAAGGTGAAGACAATGGAAGGGTACAAAATGCAGAATAAAAGTATTACGAATTATTTACTATGCTGATGACGCTGTGTTGATAGCAGAAAGCGAAGACAAGCTCCAGCAATTACTAATGAAAACAGAGGAAGCATGTCGCAAATATAGTATGAAGATATCAACACAAAAAACTCAAAAGGATGACGATAAGCAAGGAACCTATAAGATGCAAGCTAGAACTTCAGGACGACACAATAGAACAAGCATCCTCTTTCAATTACTTAGGACTTAATACAGTAAGCTATGGCAACCTCAATCAATAGGTAATGCCGCAAGTAATAAAGGCGGCCAAGATATCTGGACCACTGAATAGTATAATATGAACTAACAAATATATAAATACAGAAGTCAAGAGTAGGATTTATAAATCTACGATACGACCAATACTGATGTATGGCACTGGAAGAGACAGACCAAAAACTAGACAGATGATTGAAACAGCGGAGATGAAACCATTAAAGAAGATAGTACGGAAAACGCTAAGAGATAGAGCACGAAGTGAAGACATAAAGAGGTCAGTGCAACATACAATCAATACACGAGTGGATACTAACACGACGACGAAAATGGAACAATCACATACAAAGAATGGGAGAGGATCGTATAGCCCGAGTTGCAAGAGACAGGTCCCCAAGAGGAAGGAATGGGAGTAATCGTATAAAGAAGCATATATCTTCGGACATATTGGTTTAAAAAAATATAGGCCTTTTATGAGTTTCTCTTATACATTAGGATACAACATAATATAAGTAATACTTACAATTTCAACTATCCACAAAATTATCCAACTTCAACAGTAAGTACTTTAGACATAACCACTTCACTCTAAAACAAAACGCAACTAACAGAATAACGTTTAATAAAAATGTTGTAATTAAAACAAATTTATGGCCCATTGTTTTTACAATGTCGCTGTTAAGACAAACTTATACTTTTTTTTTATCAAAATCGTAATTTATGGCAAAAGTAGTTTATAAAACATTTTTACATGAACAGTTTTAAAAATTTTCTTTAAAAGTGTTTGTTTTAGATATTATAGGACAATAACAACTTTTCTTGCATACAAATATCTCTAAATTTGTAATTTACGATCTTTATTTCCAGCGTTGTCAACGTTATTGGTGTACTAAACTCGTGACTAACTGTTGTGTACATAATTTCCACATAATAATATTCAATAAGTATATTATTGTTAATCTTCCAAACTAAATGTAATTTGACTATGGATTATTAACATTTTGTTCCACGAAAAACGTTCTCTTATTTAAACTTTGTAATCAAATTTATAATTGTTTACAAGCAACGTTATTATGGGTTCTCGTTACCTCTTGGCCTGTATGAGATAATCTGACGGTTTTCCTAGAATGTAATATCATTATGCAGTTCACATCTCATTTCATTCGTGTTTTTTGTTCCCAGATTATATATATATATATTTCTTGGATTGTTTCCAAAGGGTCTTCTTCCGAAAGCTTGTGCATACTAGCTCCACCAAATGAGATCCAAATTGCAGGAGAACACACACTATTCACTTCCCAATCCTACCTCAGCGCTCTATCTTGAATCTTGCTTGTGCCTAGCAACTATATGTACATTTTTAAATGGTCTCGAAACTGTGTATAATAGACATAAGTGATTACCGGACGAAGTATAGCCTAAAAGCCTACAATAATGTTAAAATATAGTCCCCTACAACATACAAAAAGTTTTGCTTTATAATGGTAACCGCAGCAGACACCACGGAGAAAGAGTTGGCGAACCGGGTCGCTTTTTCCCGAAAACTTGACCGATAACAGATCGTCTTTACGAGGACCAAGACAATCAGCGAGAGAATCCGGATACAACCTGCCTCACTCCAGGAACTTTCCGAGGCTGACGTTAGGTTAGAGCTATCACTATAAAACATTAATGTTCTCTTTTGTTTCAGGATGAAGCAGCGAGGACGACGGGAGGTGCAGTACATCGCCCGTATCCGAGTGACCGCAGAAGACCTGCGATGGAAGATTGACATAGGGCAGTGTCACCAGTGTAATGGTTTCCGGCACGCACAACGTTGCTCCAGGGCGGCGAAGTGCTCCGGAGATCACCACTCCAGTCAATTCACGAAATCTCGAACCGATTGCATCAAGTGCGTTAACTGTGGTGGAGACTACTCCGCTACTCCACGGCGGAAGAAGAAGGAATATCCACTGCAACAGAAAAGGACACCGCCGACTGCAGTGCCTTCTTTAACTCAGACTGGCGTCAGTTACGCCAGAGCGACACCACGAAAAGTTTTGAGAAGACGGAAGTACCGAAAGCGGATCCCACTGCTTCGGGTTCAACGCCATATTGGGCCTCCTCGGAGGTCTCAATATGGAAAAAGCTCTACTTGTCATCCGCAAGGTAACAGCGGCGCTTGCTCACATATCTTCTGTTTAACCATACCGTTTCTCCCACATCGCTGCACGTTTTGGAATATCAACACGACAACCGTACTGTAGTAACCTACTTACTACAGCACGACATATTATCTGTATGACTAATACTTATCTCATTCTTTTACATATACACTTGAGCATCAACAGGTACACCATCACAACACCCGATCACAGGACATATCCACCCAACCTACAACTACCCACAACATTCATCAGAAAATCCTCAAAATCCGCACTACAATACATTACAACACTTGATATATTATAAATAATTGTTAAACCTTTAGATCAATATAGCATTATCAAATCAAATCGATTATACTTGTTAGGAGTGCATATTGATAATATCATTGAAAAGATCAAAAGATATAACAGGTCAAACAATTCATATCGACGCAATGTCCCTCAATCACTAAGCTGTGAGGGTTGTTGTGCCCCCACTTTAAGGTGCACAAACGATACGACTGAAAAGATCAATCAAATTATAGATACGTTAAATAATACCATCCTCTGTGACATTCATTAATTAAATAAGGTATTATTTTCAATATAATTGATGGGTGGTGTTGATGTCAAGTGACAATAATCGAATACTAGCAGAAATAAAGCCGTAGGACGAGAACGGCAAAGTGCAACAAATTGGCCAGTAATCTAAATGAAATTTGCAAGGCGGTGGATAAATTGTTAGCAAATATGAAAAAAGGCTCGGTATCACGGAAGAACGAGGTATACATAAACGAGCGTCGCAGTAGTTTGAGGCATGGTGGGAAAGAGCATTAAGCACAGATCAGGAGCTATTCAGACTAAAAATACCACACGTCAAAATATTTTGAGCAATTAAGTAAAGTATACAATAATATTAAATATTACCCGACCGATCTAGAGAAAAATATATTGGTCACCACGCAAAGAGATGAGGGGACCGATAAGGAACAATCAACGATTGAAACTACTATTACACATCCAGACCCAGGATTATATACATTGAGCACATAGGTAACGCGCGAATAGAGAGAGGCACATTCCGAATCCACGTACGACTACTAAACCTGCACGTATTAAGCTCGTATCAAACAGCAGTGAACCTCATCAATAAAGTATGTTCCCACTACGATAAAGTATTGTAGGTGAGCCGTGGCAGAGGCAGATTTAACGACCTCAACACGGAAGCACACATAAAGGAATTAGTGTCATCTGCATTACGTGCACTATCGTCTAACATAGATATATTAACACATCCGATAGTGAAGATGACTAACAAGCAAGGGGATCGCCAAATCCATGTATCAGGATCCTTCATAATGGCGGAAATCACGCATAATGTAATAATGAAGATAACACCAATCCCATTACAGATGAAAAACGGAACGTACTGGCCGACGAAGTGGCAAACGAAATCACCGGATTATAACAACCAATTATACTTTCTACTGTCAGATGAAGAATACAAAAACAGTGTGTCCATTGAAGGACATAGAGTTGAGGTGTAGAAAGATAAACCTGGCAAACAAAAGGTTTTAATCAACATATTTGACAGCATAATAATGACAGGAAATAATAGATAACTTGTATTTTCATATCCTTTTCTCTCTCTAGAGTAGATAATTTTGTAGGTATGTTGGTGGATTCTTTGTTCTAACAGATCTTCTGAGGGAAGGAGAAGCTTCTTTTCCACCATTAGAGATACCTCAACGGGATCTTACATTTCTGAAGAAGATGATGGTAAATTTGATGGTACATCTCTTGAAACGTCTGGATCAATATTTTGACTAGTAAATTCACCTTTCGATTCTGATGTATCTTGGCCAGCTCTTCCGTGTGGCAAACGTATATCACTATAATAGGGATTAGGATTTATCAAGTCAACTTCTACTGCTGGATCAAATTTACTTGAACGACTGAATTTTTTAACAATACTTTGCCAGGTTGTAACGAGCAAAGTATGGATTGTCAGAAGATTATCTACGTGGATGATTGAACATACGTTCATGAGGCGTTGTATCTATTGATGTACAAAGCAATGATCTCAAACTGTGTAGTGATTGTGTCAGTGCAGTTTTCCACAAATCGATGGTATATTCTTTTGTAGCTAGAGCAAGTCTTATCGCTGTCCATAATGTATAAATTCAACTTCTCAACCAGCCCATTACAGGATGAATTGTACCGAGCAGAACGGCTGGTAGCAATACCTTTTGAGTGTAAGAAGTCTGTATTACTGTAAGCATACCAAAGAATGAAAATAGATCAGTACGGCAGCTTATAACAGTATTACTGCTGATATCTTAACAGGGATAAGCGAAAGGAAATCTTCAATTATTGTCAAAATATACTTTATTACTTGACAAGGACCTTAAATCAGAATCCATCGCTCGACAGGATAGCACCACTCGTCTTATATCCTCAGTTGAATAAGGCAAATATTTAGATCTTTGATACCAGGATGGCAAAGAGACTGATGTATGTCCATTAATCTATTAATGGTAGTGGTAGCACACACTTGTCTAGAGAGTATCAGCCACTACATAATCTTTGCCAGGACGATATTTCACAACAAAAGAATAATTGGACGCCAGACGCTATTTATACCTATAACTGATGGACAGATTTCCTTTATTTTTGATATCACAGATGATGATTCCATCGAAACTCCTTGGTAGCATGGTTTAGTTATCATGTTGTTTTGGTCAACAATCTGTTTATTAATAAAACTGCAACAATGAGCGCCGTCATTGATTTTCCATTGACTACAATTTTTATAGTACATGCTTTCAAACCAGTGGCACATGCTATACTGGAGATTTTTTTCCAGTATTTTACTACAGTATAAGTATCATAAAACCGGTGAGTCTACCACAGACGCTTGCTTCATGCGTTATCTTGAATTTAAGATGGCGGATCAAAAAAATTTTAAAATGTAATATATTTGGAACGTCTAGTCCGATTTCAACGATCTTTTTTATATATTCGTGGTTTTTCTAGGTCTTTAAGTTACATTGTTCAACTCTTTGTAATGATCCTGCACGAATCCTTACAAATTTTCCATTCCTAGAAATAGTTCATATCAATCCTTATTTCCAAATTGTTTCCCCGACTGTATTATCATCGTTTAAAAATGATATCAGTTGTTATCCTGTTTCCCACTCTCCAATTTCCCCTATATATATCAGATTCCCAGCCACACAAACACACTTATTTTTACTTAGTTATATTTACTCTGCCTGTACCTGACCTCTTAGTATTTACTAACATTATACCTGCCCTGGTACAAAACACATTAGTCATTTCCTATAATAATTATTGCCACTCTCACCACCCAAGTTACTACCAGTCCTGATCCAAAACCAGTCGTAGGCACAATGATATCAAACGTACTTGGCTGCTACCGCACCGAGCTCCGGATAGCAAATAGCCTAAATCACGTAGTAGGTGAATGGCCGGAGGTACTACCTATTTTCACATAGTGCGTTCTTTGCTACCTGTTATAAAATTATATCCTTTCGCCACAAAAGCGCAAAGTGCGCCACAAGAGTGAAAAGCGATTTAAACCAACTTTATAATTTGAACTGACATTGTTGGCTGTTTTGCACCGACTTGGGTGTTTAAAATATAAGTACAGAAGTCGCTATTCCGCCGGAGGTTCAGGCCCCGAATAAATAGTCACCCCTGAGTCAATCAATCAACCCTAAACTACCTCAACATCCCTAACGAGTAAACGGAGGTCTCGACCCCGAATACACAATTTCATATCCCTACGGTCCCCAAAATCATTTTCTACGCTCTATTATCAACCCCCTAACCCTTCCTGATTGTTTATTACCTCCTCTCACACATCCCCGAGTTTTACAAATTCAAAGAAACACATGGTTGGTGACTACACATTTATTACCAAAACTGAATATCATTGAATATACTCACCTAATATAACAGACCATATATCCACTAACACTTCACTACAATCTGAATACACCAGATAGATCATTAGTAGAATAATTAACATTTTTCACAATTTCACTGATAACAAAATCATTCAATTACTAATCGATATTTTACAGCATCCTCCAGAGAGGCGTTACCGGCGGTCGGGAAAATTAAGAGTGGCGTCCCGTCCCGAGGGTCCACCAGGATTGTTGTTTTATTTTTCATTAATTCTTAATTTACTTAAATACCTGAGATTTTTTTAGTTCATTTTTATTAGTATAGAGAATTCCTTTTATTTTTATATTAACAGTATTGAATAAATGTTGTGTAATCCGATTGTGTTCGAATAAGATTATATCCACAAAATAGAAAGGTGGTTTAAACCCGATCCTGAAGGTCTCATTGCTTACTCACGAGCTACCAGAAATTTGCTTTGTTGACGAACGTCATCCTAAACATTATATTGTTCAAAATATGCGCAATTTTTGAAGTTCTTCGATAATTGACTATTTTTCTTGTAGAAAATTTTATGCTGAACAATATGATGTATTACATGTTATGGTTACCGTTAAAAATGACAGTAAAATAAAAAATAACGCGACGCCCGAGAATAATAGTGGTCGGACGAATTACAGACTTGTTAAACACTGAATCATTGAAAATGGACAGGGTTATGCAACCAACATTACAGGAGCTAATTTACGTTTTTAGAACGGTCTATACACAGTCGCTGTTACTAAATGGTGTAGTAGTTTATTACCATTTTCATGTTACGTGATGATTTCATCCTTGTTTATCACCAGGGTTATAGATAATAATAAAGGATAGAGCATAATACACGACCTCAAAAGAGTAATAATTTAGCGATAGCCGAGAAGCTAGAATAATTGGCTAAACAGTAAAACTAAATAAAGTAATAAAACACCGTATTTTTAGAAAAATAATAAATATTTTCAGAGCCATAAGAAACTTAAAGAATGTAACAAAAATATCACAACATGTCAATAGTGGATATAAAAGCCGTTCCTTTCCATGACTTCCAGCATTCTGTTGCGCATAGAAGCTACAAGATTTGAACAAGAATTGGTTTCTCGTATTAATTCCCAAACAGCTTTTGTGTGGTTGAGTAATTCTGCTTGATTTCGCGGAACAACAGCTTCTTGCACGTGTCCTTTCCATTGGCTAACCATTTTTGCTCAAAGGTATTCTATGGGGTTTAAATCCGGTGAGTTTGCGGCCCATGGCAGACAGATGGCTTAAACTTATATTCGGAGTTTGAAATGTTCTTTCTTCTTCTGGATACAATGTACGTACTGATGGTAACATAACGTTTTCGAGAACCTCGGTGTATCTTTGTGATCGAAAAGAAGGTGGTGAAACCATTTCTAATTCTCCTGGACCAGCAGCAGACATCCATCCCCCAAATCCTAATTGAACTGTCCCACTTTTTCTAACAGTCCTAACTTTCGCTGTGTTATACCCGTAAGTGCACAAGGCTGTCTTGTGTAGAGGAAAAGATTTTTTCGTCAGTAAATATTACATTGGACCAATCTCTATTCAAATTTTACCTACAAAAGTTCAAACGGGCCTCAGCTTGCGCGTTAGTTAGCAATGGTTTCCTTGCTGGGCGTCTATGGTGTATTCCGGATGAATGTAAACGACGGCGTATTGTAGACAGAGAAACCTGAACGCCGGTTTCTTCTCATATACGAGTAGCCGTAGTAAAAGTATTTCGAGCTGCTGCTACCGTAATTTCTTCATCTTCCTGTACAGTTGTTTTGCGTATTTTGCCAGGTCAAATAGTTGTAAGATGTCTATGTCCACCTAACATCTGTCTTTGAACCCATCGTGCAACTTGAGTTCTCTAAAAGATTATTATGAGCAACAATATCCAATAAGCAAAAAAAAGTTAGATTACCGAAAGATCCACGCGCTGGCTTATTTCACTATAAGAAAGGCCCTGCTCTGCCATGCTTATGACCATCCCTCTTGTTTCTAAAGTAGAGTCGTGCTGACCTAACCGTCTACCCATGGTAGTAAACTAACGTTTTATTTTTTGATAATACAATAACGCTTAAGTCAGATTTACAGTTTTGTATTTCAAAAACTAATTAAGCATAGCAACCTTTTGAAAAATTATTTATATTATCATTTTAAAAACATTTTTCCATTATGTGTAAATTGGGTTGCATAGCCCTGTTCCTTTTCAATGATTCACTGTTTAGACAAACTTTTATTAACTTTCTAAATAAAACGCCAATCAATAAGGTATTCACAATCCTTGTTTTGTTGGCCTGCCTACTAAAAATGTTGTAGTAACCATTTGAACCTCATAAGTTGGGGGGCCAGTATATTAAACAAATCAATATAATACATAGTTTTATAAAACCTGAAAGGACTAGTAATTTTGATATGCACCTTCAAAGCGTTTTAGAAATGATACCTTTTATTCCATGTATCAAGTCACCAACATTATGTAAAATCTACGCATTTATATATCCAGACCATGGCGTCATTGGAGCAATCTTTATCTCATGATGCCCACAAAAAATTTACTTCAGGAGCATTTACCATCAAACGCACCGAAAAATTTTGGTCTGGCATATGGTCTGATATTACCATTGAACAAACCCTTATGCGTTCAATGAAAACATCTGGAGGATCTGGAGGTATTACTCCAAGTACACTTGCCAAATGGGTTAAATCAACACCCGTGTGCGAAAAGGTTTGTACAGTAGTAAAAGATTTCGCTCAAGTAACTACTCAATCTAGTGAACAACATATAGAACATGCATAGTTCAAAGTAAAGAGTGATCTAAAGGGCTTAAGCGCCATATTAACATCCTTCTACGATGTTCCTGTCCATCTAATTTCAATATCAACAGGTGTATCAGAGGAGGCGATAAACTGCGATAAGGTGTACGATGTGGCTTCTGTATCTTTTTAGGGACTAACAGGTAGACCTTTTTCAGAATTTCACTTAAGTAGAAAGTTTAATGTTCAGACGCTGAATCAAATAAAAAGTGTATCCACTAGACAAATATAAACGGAATCAATTCACAACAGCTATTTAATAGAATGAAAGACGAAAACGACCTAAAAACATTTTTTCAACATGAACTAAGCAGCTACCCTATATCTAATGGAAAACTTCGTAAGGGTGAAAAGGCTTCTTTAATACTTTGCCTCCGACAAGACAATTGTTCTTTTGATGTACCAGACACAGATACATATGTTTGTAATAATTATAAAGACAACGTTGCAGTCGTTTTCGATGGGTACTATAAACCCTCAACAAAAGATGAGGAGCATCGCCGTCGTGAAACAAAGTTTACTCCAAATATAGATTTTACAGACGTTACTCCAGTGACTACCACACAATCGGATTTTTTTTAATAAGAACAATAAAACCAAGTTCATCGTAGGCTTGATTAATTACTTCATTCAAAATAATATTTCTGTTTTGCAAGCAGAGAATGATTGTGATACTTTGGTTCCCAATACGGTCATTAATACTTTAAACTCTGGCAAAAAAGTTATTACAGTATCAGACGACACAGATATTTTTATATTGCTACTATCTTTGTCCCAAAATAAGAAATAAGACTCCAAGCTTTATATGTTACACTCTGGTTCTGCAAAGTCTCCCGATAAATATCTAGACATTTTTAAAAAGACAAATTCTTTGCCAGATTATGTATTAAATAGCATGCTGGTTATACATGCATTTACTGGTTGTGACACAACTTCATATCCATGTAAAATGGGAAAGAAACGAATATTTAAGATATTAGAAACCAATTTGCAGTTGTCAGAAGATACGTTAATATATAAATGCAGTAATACTTCAAAAACTGATTTATGCAACGTGGGAGAGAGGATTTTTCTTCATTTCTGTTCTAACTCAGTTGCAGACAACCTAAACGAAGAAAGATATAATTGTTATAAAAGAATAATATCGAAACAGGGATTAAACTCTAATTTTGATTTGTCGTATCTTCCTCCGACTAAAGGTAATAATTTAAATCCAGAAGACTGGGGTTGCCGTAAATAGAATAATGAATATTATCCAACCACTAGTAGTGAGTCCCCAGGACCTGATCATTTAATGGTTTCGTTTTTTTGTAAATGTAAAAAATTTTGTGAGGATACTTGACCATGTTCTGTCTCAGCAAATTTTATAAGGATATGTAAGTCTTGTCGACATTCAGTTCAACCAGAATGTAGTGACTTGGAAATCGATGATTTTTAATTTTTTTGTAATATTCGGTTTTGGAAAAAGTTTCTTCGCATTTTATATGAACACCCAAGACATTTTTTTTTCAAAATTTATTTACATTTAATTATAGTACATATGTGCCATTTTGTTCGATGATTTTTTGCCATCTTGTAGGTAGTGACATGATCCCGTTGCTGTAGAAATTTTGGGACACTGCCTAAAGAATTCTGAAGAGACCGAAGCAGGTGGAAATCTGATCAGAGCTATATGGTGCATGCATTAACACATCCCAGCCAAATCCTCTTAATTTTTGCTGAGTAGCTAAAGATGTGTGTGGTCTAGCGTTATCGTGATGAAAAACCACACCCTTTCTATTGACCAATACCGAACGCTTTCTCTCAACTTATAGCTTTAATCTCATCAGTTGTTGGCAGTTCAGATCCGAAGCGATGGTTCCCACCATACACATAGCATCAGCTTATTGCGAGTTAACCCAGGCTTTGCCACAGTCTGTGAAGCCTGGCGACTGTCCTTTGACCACGTTCTTGTCGTACGTGATCCACTTTTCATCACCAGTTATCAATCTCTTCAAAAACGATTCGGTTTCATTACGTCTCGATAAAGAATCGCAAATGAGTACACGGTTCATTAGGCTTCTTTTAGTGAGCTCGTGTGGCACCCAAATATCGAGCTTTTTTGTGTACCCAGCTTTTTTCAAATGGGTCAAAACTGTTTTGTCGTCAATTTCCAGTTCTTCAGCTACGTCATAACTACTGATATGCCGATCTTGCTCCACTTTTTCAAAAATAACAGGACGACCAGAGCGAGGTGCATCCTTGACATCAAAATTCCCGTATTGAAAACGCTTAAACCAACTTTGTGCTACTCTTACTGACACTACGTTAGGTCCATAAACGTCACACATTTTTTTCGCGGCTTGCGTTGCATTTTTTCCTTTTTTGTAATAAAATTTTAAAATGTATCGAATTTCTTTATTGGAATCACTTATTTTGACAGAAAGAAAAACAAATGAAAAATAGCTGTAAACAACAGTTCACTAATTTCATTCTTTTTTTAAAATGTAACCTTTGTAATGTCATCAAAACCAGCCCGATACAAATAGTACCGCCAAAGAAATTTTATTACAAGTTTAAACATACTATGTGCGCAAAGACTTTTTCTACGACTTTCTTTTTTTTTACTTTCTTACTAAACAAGAAACTATTGCGGTCGAAAAAAAATCGAAAAAAATCAGTTGCATTATTTTGGTGTTTTACAACTCCCTGGACCCGAAAATCAAAATTTCAGAAATTTTTCAAAATATCTGTCTGTGTGTGTGTGTGTGTGTGTTGTGTGTGTGTTGTGTGTGTGTGTGTGTGTGT
>JARFJB010000255.1:4672500-4860000 GCA_036346205.1 Vesta saturnalis | reverse complement strand
AAATGCTGGAAATAATTTTAAAGTTTGTAAATAGACCGCTAGGTGGCGTAACTGCTGTAGTAAATTAAAAAAATGTCTAATAAGTAACAGAAACTTATGGAAAAGGTACATTGGAAATATCGTAGTTGTATTTTTGGGACAATTTTACTCATTTTTTGTATAAGAAGTTTTTCTCTTCACAGGTTTTCCGTAGGGGGGCTGCGAAAGTTGTCAAACAAATACGTAATTATCTTCGGAACCAGTCATCGAATCTTAAAAAGTAATATTTCGTTGGAAAGGTCTTTTCTTGTGCTATTCGTTGATGTATTAAAAGTTAAGTTTGATTAACGAACAAACCGCTAGAGGACGCTTTCCAAATATTGCTGCAATTTTAGCGATTTTCTTCAAAATATTAAATAGAATGGTATGTTTTTTATATTCTAGTCAGAAATAGTATAAAATTTCGCCTATACCCTGAAAATTTCAAGTCGATATCTCTGTTGGTTTCAATTTTATACCTTCCTTAATGACTCGCCAGGTAAATGGGCGTAAAAAATTAATTAATATTGCTTTGTTTGTGCCACAGCAAAATTAACAGAACCACCAACTCATGTTTGTTTCAAGAACTAGACCAGCAGTTCAACAGCTATAGAGGCATCAAAAATTACGGAAGGCTTTCGACAAACTATACAGATGCATGGATTAATTTACGGTAAGGTTATAGGTGATGATGACTGCAGTGTTCAGCGAAAATTAATAGAAACGGCACCATACGGACCCACCTTTGTGATCGAAAAGGTAGAATGTAGAAATCATCACCTGAGAAACCGCATCAATAAATGGCCCGACCTTTCAAAAAACACCACCTTTCCTATCACTCTTCGAAAACAAGTCACCTCAAGTGATTCATTACGCAGGTTCAGATGTGCTATCACAAAAGCTATTGCCTTTAGAAAAAATGAGAACAAATCTTTAGCAGAAAAACAAATTCTGCTTAGGAAAGATGTTATAAATGGTCCCAATCATATCTTTTGGGAGCACTTTCAATTTCTGTAATGAGGAAGGAAAACAAAAGGTATTTGAAAAGACCACTTATTATTAGTTGAACAGTAACAATAAATACTATTTTAGGTGAATCTGGTTCCTGACTTAAAACTAAGCGGATTATATGGCGCAATAATGAACATTAATAGAAGATTGACCCAAAATGTAAGCAGTTTGCTGTACGATCTCGACACCAACGCTGCCGAAACATTCAATTCCATAGTAGCTAAATTTGTAGGAGGAAAGGTTCATATGAATGCAGATGCAAGTCTGCTGCTATATCGTTTAACACCAAAGGTGACTTTCTGTATGTTATGAAGGCCAAACTTTTTGGGGACGGCTATAAACCAGTGTATCGGGTGGCCAGATAAGAATGCAAAGTGCTGTTTCGTCGTAGAGACTTGCGATAACAAATTTTATTACTAAAGTGGCGAAAATAAGACCGTGGAAAATATTTTCAAATTTTCAAGATAGATGACCGCCAGGGGGGGTAACCGCCATCCTAAACTTTTAAAGTGATTTTTTACTGAAATCCACCTAGTAAATGTACCAAAAAATTATATGTTGTTTAAAGCTCAGCTTTATTCGAGTAATTTTTGTTTGACGTATCTATTAAAATAAAGTGGTGGGGGGTGATTAAGTAATTTTTTAAATAAACAGCTGTAACTCCTAAGCGACTGAACTGATTTTAATAAACTTAGTCTCGTTGGAAAGAGCATTTATTGCTCCATCAAATCCATCTTACCTGTAATATGCCGATAGAGCGCGTTTTTTGATATAATATCAGAAAACTGCAAAATTCTCTAAAAAATTAAATGCAACAATATGACTTTTTTCATAAAAATGAGATGAAATCATCCCTGAATAGGTTAGTGAAAACTGCATCTCGATAACTTATTCCTGCCCTAAAATATCGAAGAAAGAAAATTTGGTGATTATAAAATTTTAAAAAGTCGTTATTACACCGGTATTTATTCTTATTTACTTGTCTTTTTTCGAGATTCAACGAAAAATTTCATCATTTTATAATTTTTACATAATAAAAGTTTTCATAATTTAAAAATTTAAAAAAAAAACATGTAGGGGTATATTTTGAATGTCTTCAAAATGCGGCATTGGCTCGATATCCAGATCGACGTATACGCGATGCGAGAATTTTTCCGCGTTTAGTGCAAAATTTGCGTAATACTGGAAGGTTTCGACCAAAGTTGCGAAGAGACTCGGCTAGAAGAATGGAAGACAATATTGTTAATGTCTTAGCATACGTGTCATTGAATCCCCACTTTAGTACGAGAGCAATGTCTCTCGCGTTGGATATGTTACGTACTACTATTCAAAACATTTTAAAGGATCATAGGTAAATTCGTGTCACTGAAAATACTACTTTACATGTTTCACAATGTGTTTATAATTTCAAATGTATAGAACGCACCCGTATCATATGGCCTTACATGACGAAGACTTTAACCGACGGATAGATTATTGTCATTGGATGTTGGGAATGATCAGTGAAAACAGAGGATTTTATCCGAAATTCTTTAGACGGATGAGACCACTTTTAAAAGTGATGGAAACGTTCATTTGCATAATATGCATTATTGGTCTGACACCAATCCTCACTGCTTCCATGAGGTCCAATATCAAGGTTGTTGGAGTATTAATGTGTGGTGTGGCGGCATCCTGGACGGAAGTATTATAGGTCCCTATTTCTTTGATCAACCACTAAATGGTGCAGTGTTTCTTAATTTTCTGGCAAACCAATTGCCTATTTTATTAGAAGATGTACCCTTGTAATTACGACAAAATATGTTTTTACAACTAGATGGTTGGCCAGCACATTTTTCAATAAATGTGCGAGAACACTTAAAATTAATATATCACCAGAGGTGGATTGGACGAGGAAGTCTATTTCCTTGGCCACCCCGAACCCCAGACTTAACCTGTTTGGACTTTTATATGTGGGGTCGGTTAAAAGATATTGTTTACGAAACTCCACCAACAACGAGAGACGACATGAAATACAAATTCGAGAGGCCATTCGTAGCCTGTCAAGAGCAGAAGTTGAAGCTGCTGTAATGTCCGCGCATGAGCGCCTCCAACAATGCATCGAGGTCGATGGGAGACAATTCAAGAATTTAAGTAGGTACTTGATGCCTACTTAAGTAGGCATTATTACACAATCAGTTCTTTGTAGGGCCATAAATAAAATTAATAAAAAGAATTCTGCTACTTTCCAAAAATAAATATTATCATTTTATTACCTTTCAATTTTTGAAATTATGAGAACTTTTATTATTTAAAAATTATAAAATGATGAAATTTTTCAATGAATCTTGAAAAAAGACAAATAAATAAGAATAAATACTGGCGTAATATCGATTTTTTCAAATTTTATAATAACGAAATTTTCTTTCTTCGATATTTTAGGGTGTGAATAAGATATCGAGATGCGGTTTTCACTAACCTATTTAGGGATGATTTCATCACATGTTTATGAAAAAAAATGTCATATTGTTGCATTTAATTGTTAAGAGAATTTTGCAATGTTCTGATATTATATCAAAAAACGCGCTCTAGCGGCACCACTAAAAATTAAGATATATTACAGGTAAGATGGATTTGATGGAGCAATAAATGCCCTTTCCAACGAGACTAAGTTTATTAAAATCAGTTCAGTCGTTTAGGAGTTACAGCTGTTTATTAAAAAAAAATCACTGAATCGCCCCCCCCCCCCCACTTTATTTTAATAGATACTGTAGCGTTCAACAGGTACCCTATCTTGAAAATCGTGATTTGAACTTATTTAATATGCAAATTCAAGAACAAAGCAATCGCTAAGTGATTTATCTTGACTTGACTGACAATAATGTCACTATTACTCAAATTAATTTCCTGCCTTCCTTTGGTTTTCCGGGTAATAATTAACACGTTAGAATTTATTTACACGTCTGATAGTTAATTACTCGCAAACCTCAAATCTGATCAAACGAAATGGCCACCTAGTGTTAGGTACGTTGTGCTATCTAAATTAGATAGACTGGATGGGGGAAGTGTTTCATCATGAGAGGTAGGTAAAAAAAAATGAAACTACTCAAAGTAAAATCAACGAGCGTTGCGCAGCGGTGGTTCAGCCCGTTAATATATTATTATGGGAAAGAACCACCAATAAAACCCACTTTCTTCATAAATAAGTAATTGCACAAGTACATTAATAAATCAAACAACACAAAAAAAAAAACAAAGAAAGGGTTAAATATATAACAGAACACCATTAAATCAGGTTAAATTGCGTACAAAATTATAACATTACGAGAAATTGAATAAAAAGCAGTTTAGTTACACAGAAACACAATAATAAAAAAACACATGTAGTCACACGTATAATTGGGTCATAAATAATCAAAATAAAAATCGTAACCCAAACATATGGCTGGTTTAAAAAACCAATCATGCCGGTCTTTAAGCAAATAAGCACATAATACAATAAAACAAATTACGGTACATATAAAATACAACAGTAAAATGGCATAGGTGATAGATAATAAGGTAATGGCAAGGACAAAAGAAAATAGACTAGGAATTTTTTATTGACCACTAAAGCACAGAATACTAAAATCAAATTACAATAAAGCCGATACAAAGAGAAATCAGCTCGCAGGAAAATAATTCTACTTAAACATACTAACATAAAAAACCCATTGAAACAAAGCCTTACAAGGGTAAGTTATAAATAGATCACTACCATGGTGACTGATATATAAGTTTGAGTGCGTTAGAAAAATGCGGTGCTCCTCTCTCAGGTTACATATTCATCTATACAACAAATAAAAACAATAGAAATACAAATTCGAGGTGTTTAATGGTCTGGCTTGGTAGTGTGTACCTACTGGCAATTGCCTTTTACAATTAGTAACCAGCGGTATCCTATACCCATTCACTAGTCACCTATACACAAATATAAATATAACCAACAATGCTAATTCGCACAAATACCAGAGTGAAAGGGCCATGTACTGTCTTTTCATTTTAGCAGATTTCAGCTTAATGAGTCCGCGTACGAATAAGATACCTTTGCAAGACAATGTTTGGTTCTTTTAATACGTTACATAGACTGATAAAATGATTCGCTGCGAGCTTTCAGTTACATAAAAATACATACTTACAATAGAATAAATATTCCCTTAATTGATCACAGACACAAATCGTTAACTTACGCGGTTTAACCCCAAAAGTAAAGACAACTTAGTGTTGGCGAATTGAAAAGAAAAATGTACACGCAAGAATTATCTGTTTACGATGAAGGTATTTAATTAACCCCAAAAATCGATCTGTCTCGATTGACACTCTAACTGTAACTGCTCCCCCTTCTATTTCAAAACTAACTATATCTACTCCCGAAAAACCACCCCCGTTTTACAAAAGCAATAAAAAAGCCAGAAACATTAATTTCCGTTGGAACAGTTTCATATTAATTATTGCACATCTTAATTTTTAAAATATTTCATCAAGAGCGCGCATAAGAAATTCCAATGATTCGTTACGCCCCTTCAGTAAAGCATTTTTAAGCGTGCACCTGCCACTCACCCCCTAACATGTGTTTACATACATATTAGTTACAAACAATCCAGCATTCCTTACATAAAATACCTAAATAAAATATTTTGAAATCATTAGCAAATTACAACGTATTATTAAGATATTAAAAATCCACTAATTATCTTTTCTATCGCGGTAACAATGGTGATTTGACAAACGATATTACAATAATAAAATTTTCGCGGTCTCTTATACGTCAAACAAAAATTACTCGAATACAGCCGAGCTTTAAAAAGCATATACTTTTTTGGTACATTTGCTAGGTGGATTTCAGTAAAAAATCACTTTAAAAGTTTAGGATGGCGGTTACGCCCCCTGGCGGCCATCTTGCAAAATTGAAAATATTTTCCACGGTCTTTTTTTGGCTACTTTAGTAATACAATTTTTTACCACAACTCTCTACGACGAATAGTTTCCGAGAAACAGCACTTTGCATTCTTATCTGGCCACCCGGTACATATGTAGGTATAGAAGGTTACGTAATCGATTTTTTCAGTATCTCTAAATCGACTTATTACCTCATTTTACAACTTTTGGCCAAGCTTCGTCAAGATCGGTCATGATGTCTGGATGTCTCGGAGAGGGGGGACAGTTTTAGGTTTTTATTAATTATTTCTAAAACAACTGAATATTTCAAAGGTACAAAAATACCCCATATATTTTTTAGTATTTTGCAAGAAAGTCCTGTAATGCACTAGCATTCACCTAGTTTGATTTTAACATGACTGTAAATTTTTTGTAACGGATGTTTTCAATAATGAGGTTTTCTTTAGTTTATGTAAATATCTAATGCTTTTTTTTACTAATTTAAGCTAAATTTTCAGATGAATTTCCAAAATTACTAATAAATCCAAGTTTCATGCAACTCAAATTGTTGTTTTTTTTATTGTTTGTTTTCAATCTTATTTTGTATAGGAATGCCAGAAGAATAATATACTATTAATCTAATGTACCGAAATAGCCAAATATCTTTTGTGTGGTAACATTTTCCATTAATATAGTAATAAGCAAAATGAAAAGGCTATCCATTCTCTTACATTTACAAAAAAAATCATTCAAATCCAACTAACCGCTCATACGGTATTTAAACTTAAAAGTCTTTATGAGTACGCCATCTTTAAATCAAGATGGCCGACGAAGCAAGCGGTGGAGGAAAGGGGACTCTGCAGTTTTTTGTTGTATACCACATTAGTATTGACCTGTAAAAAATTCAACCATCTCTCATTTTTTTCTTCTGAATGTGTTAACATGACTGTACTAATGTTGTTTGATGTAGGCTTGCAGACTCTAGCTAAATGGCCTTGTTTGTCACATTTACGACACGTTTCATTTGCGGCTGGACAGAATTTACGTGATTGTATTACCACAATAATAACATTTATTAGGACGTACTCTACTTATTCTCGTTGAATTCGGCAGGACCGCAACTAAATGCCGTGGAGGCTGGATTTCGGATGGCTCATTTGCAGAATGTCCAGTGAAAGCCGCGGAGTTTCCAATAACTGCGACGGGAGGATACGACGAATAACATTATGCTTGAACGCCAAACTCCGTAATGCTAGTGCGATCATTTTTTTGTGGTGCATAAAAATGAATACCGACGGTATTTATAAAATTTGTGGCTGTGTTCCAGTGACGAACCCAAATTGAAATATCATTTAGAGAGTAGGTAGCATGTCGAGAGCACCCATCTTTAAACATAAATTTTATTTCTAAAAGAGAGAACGTGCAACATCTTACATGTAATGGACGTTTATGAATCGGTGATCTCCATTATAGTTTTGTAAAAATAAAACAAAACTAATGTACTTGATAGGAATTAATGTTTTTATTTTCAAAGCACTAAAAAATGTTTATATTTATTTTTAAGCTATTTATCGGAATTTGCGTCAACATTACCCACCAGGTATGAATCACTTCCATCATTATTCATATTCTGATTAAAAACGTTATCCATGCACATGAATATTACTTGCGACTACGTTCTGTCCTTGACCTCTTGAACCCAATAAAACAATCGTGCTAAGAATTTTAATTAGACAAAAAAAAAGTATAACAGTTACACAAATTAGTTTATTGCTACTCATACGCATTTAAGCGTAATTAAGAAATAAGAGTAGAGTGTTTGTAGGTAAATTGCTTATTAAATGACTGTTAAGAAAATTAACACACCGTATAATCGCAAATTTCAAGGCTACAAGGTACTTGCATCTTTTTATAGTTTGGTCCATCAACGCATTCTTGGGATGTGAACATTTATTTTTGTAATTTGCGTAACACGGTAGCTCTAATTAGGTTAAATTACAACGAATGCTTACATGCAATTTAAATAATGTAGGAAAAAGACTAATCTCTAATGGAATGTCGGGATGCTTTGAGAGTATATTTTATTGTTTTCCACAGGTGTGTAAATTTTTCAAGCGATTGAATGTCAGATTGGTTTAAACGTAGAAATTATTTCGTAATTGAAATTTTGGTGGTATTTGTAAATTGTGATTGTGTTCCTCTATGAAAAAAGGTAACCACAGAACGTGCAAGAATTGAAAGTATGTATTTGAGTTCCCAAAAAAAAAACGTGTATAAACGCCATACAAATGTAACAAGCTAAAATACAGGAAGCAATACCAACACAAAGAGGCGCACCTGTGTGAAAACAGCAAAAAATTATAGAAGATGATTTTTCCTAATATACACGCACGTACATTGGCGTACATTTCCTGTTACGCATGGAATATGATGACAACCTTAAATCAGGGTAAATTGGAATTAAATTCTAACAAAATACTAATATTATTAGACCTTAAATCGTGCAAAAGGGAGTAGCATTGTTTATTGGTAGAAAAGTTAAAGATAATTGATTTATTTGCTGGAAGATTATAAGGTTACAATCATTCAGAGGCGACAGATTATCCAGTCCATTCACCTGCACCATCGAAACTTCCAAATTTCATTGACTTCGGGATTCACGAAACGCAACTCACCCCTTCGATCGACTCAGCCCCCTTCCCCTTCTCCTCTTACGTCCTGTCATCTTCCCTTAGCTCTCCGCATTCATCATATGTTTCATAGTTTCCATCTCTTCGCAAAACCTACAGTTTCTTTCTTCGTCCTTCCTCCTATATTTATTTCCCCACTCTTCGTTTCCACATCTGAACCTCGCTATCATTTTTGTCTTTTCTCCTTTCAAATATTCTCCCTTAATGTTGTTTAATTTTTGTCCACCTTTATTGTTTTTGTACATGCCTGTCCCTTACTATGTCCTCTCTCACTTTCACTCCTCCTCTTAATTTCCCCACTTCTTCCTTCGCGTACCCGTTTTTTTTCATAGTATTTTTGTTTGTTTTAAGGCTTCAACGTCTAGGTTATTCGCCTTTATTTCTTATTGGATGTATGTTCCTCTTATATTTCTTGGATCATATTTATTTCTTTCTGAAATTCCAGCATTCTCTTCATTGTATTTTTCTCTATCTGGAACATATTTTCTATACCGTTATTTAGATTATATTTTATCCGGGTGCTAGTTCGGTACGCATGTTTCAAATCCGTCATTTACTTCGACACCATATAGAAATAACACGATCTGATTAGCAACGCGGCGTTCTACGACTAGGTGCCGAGGTCGGGGTAACTGCGAAGTGCCGAGATCGTAGACAGTTTTAAATACATTAAATACATATTTATTTTATACAGGGTGTGGCGCGAAGAGTTTTGATTAAAAGTAATGGCGGATACAGTTATGTTAAAAATCTGAAATTACGAAGCTGTAGGTTTTGGATTACGCTGAATTCAAATATAATATTATCCTGAATGTGACACTTCCGGTTATACCGGAAGTAGACGTCAACTTTGTTATTTTAAATGGAACCTAATATTTTTTATTTTATTTTCGAATTCTACATGAAATTCTAGATAAAATTTGTGCACAATGTCCTATACCAAAAATGAAGTATTTTCGAGATATTTCGATTTTTTAAAAAATTGAAATTGAATAACGATATTTCCATGAATAACGAAGCTATTGACGTGAAATTGTAACCAATAAACAACAACCATTTGCCCGTTAACTCCATATATCCATCTCATTGATATTTCATACAGGGTGTTTTAAACTTAGCCGCGAACATGCACAATTTAGATCATTTATAAGTTGCTTACTTTAAATAGAACACCCTGTAATTTATTACATGTATTTTTTTAAGCCAATTCGTTTGGTATCAGTATTCCCTATACCTAAATTCAACCACTTTTGAGATATTTGATTATCTTAGTTAAAACATAACAACACTTAATTATTTCAAGATTAGTAAAGGGTAGGCCATGATTTCCATTATTTAAGGTGATATTTTATATCCTGAAAGGATTATTAATTGTAGATATCATTAAAAACGTTCACTAGGTGTTTTGTATTAATTTAATTAGATCACTTACAAATAAAAATAACTAAATGTAATATTAAACAAATAAAGTTTTATAATAAGTGTTCAAAATTAGCACCATCTACTTCTAAACATTTATGAATCCTTTTCATTAAGTTATGTCTTGTAATTCTGGAAATATGGTCGGATGTTAGAGAATTAAAAGCAAGTAAGACTCTATGCATCATATCTTCCTTTGTCGTAACAGGTTTGGAAAATACCTGATTTTTAATGTAACCCCAAATACCAAAATCTAGAGGAGCCAAATCAGGGGAGCGAGCTGGCCAACGAAACGGACCCTGATTGGCAATCCATCTATCATCAAACATGTTGTAAAGATGTTGAGCAACAGGTCCAAAGTTATGAGGAGGTGCTCCATCTTGCTGATACCAAGCTGAAGCCGCCTCTCCATTTCTTAAAGTATGTAACGCCGGTCGTATGGCTTCTTCTAAAATGTGGCAATATCTTGTACCATTTAAATGTTCATCATAAAATTAACATTAACATTAAAACTCCAACTATCTTGGAAAAAACGTTCTCTACTAACATGTGGATTTTCATTAGACCAAGAATGGGAATTATGTCGATTAAATAATCCATTTTTGCTAAACTTTGCTTCATCACACCATATAACTTTTTTTATGAAGTTTTCATCCTCTTGGGTCTTCAATAACAAACCATTCACAGAATACTACCCTTCGAGGAAGATCACCTAATTGTAAGTGTTGCACCAAATGATATGAAGATGGTTTCCATTTGGGTTTTTTTTAAATGCGATGAATTGTTCTCGTCGACAAAGTAAGATCTCTCTCAAAATCTCTAATGGAGGCGTTTGGAGAGGCCGTAAAATAACCCAAACCATTAATTTCGTTTATGTCACTGTCCACTAGTGGTTGATTTTTATTAATTTTTGTCTTAAATTGAACAAACTGACGGTAGTTTTTAAGCAGTCTGCTTACAATATCACCAGTTGCATTTGGTCGATTTGGATATCTTTCTGCAAAAACACGGCAAGTCCGTTCAACAATTCTGTTACACTCGCCGTAAATAATAATAAAATTTAAAAAATCATCATTAGTAAATCCTACATTTGCTATTATTTACTATGAAATACAAACTGGTAAAGAAAACTGTCAAAACAACATAAACAATTAACGTTCTATCAAATCTTTGACGGCCATGGCCTACCCTTTACTAATGTTGAAATAATTAAGTGTTGTTATGTTTTAACTAAGATCATGAAATATCTCAAAAGTGGTTGGATTTAGGTATAGGGAATACTGATACCAGACCGGCGCCAGTTACACCAGGAAAAGTTTTGAGAAGACGGAAGTACCGAAAGCGGATCCAGCCGCTTCGAGCTTCCTCGGAGGTCTCTATATGGAAAAGGCTTTACCTGTCATCCGCAAGGTGACAGCGGCGCTTGCTCAAGCAAGAACTAAGACTGGCCTGTGTGGAGTGATCCTCACGCACGGTCAAGCGCTGGTTGCCCTTTTCGAGTAATCATACAAAGATTCGGCGCGAAGATTGGTGCCCAAGGTTAAGATATAATTTATGTAAGAACGGTCGAATCTCTTGTTTATTTTTGGGTTTGCACATCTCTTTATGGATGGGATCAGAATGTAGTTTTAAGTAATGTTTAAGGTGAAATTTCGATAATCTATAAAAATTAAGATCTTGACTTTGCGACAGTTTTATTCCTTGCATATTAATGGATTCTTTTTTATGCTTGCGGAAGGACACTTAACAAGGCCGTTTACTTTCTTTACGTTCGGCAGATGTTTTGCAAGAAATGCAAAGAAGCATTCCATGCGTATTTTGTTTTGAGTTTGACGTGCTTTAATATGGCATTCTTTTGTCTGCAGATTTAGTTGATTCGATTATTATGCGATGCTTATTTTTTATGTTTATCGTTTCTCTTTATGTTTATTTTGTCTAATATAAGATTGTTTGTTTATATAAAATTGTGACCTTTAAGTATGATCACAAGTCCTAAGCATGTTGATTGATTTTGTAGGTATTTTTATTTGTTTTGGGATTTGTTGCGTATAGATTTATTCATGATTGTACATTTTAAAGTTGGACAACTAAGTTTTCTTATTTTCATATTAAGAATATAGTTAACATAACGTGATACTAATCTCTGGTAAATTTTTGAGAATTAATTAGGACGAAATATTATGAAAGTTTAAATTTTTTCACACATTCCAGGAAGCTATTTTGAAGTTAATTTTCAGGTTAAACCCGAGTAAATAATTGCATTCCTGCTTACGCAAACAATATTAGATCGTATTTATCATAAGTTTCAAGCAGGTGGCGCCAGATTAACGTATATTTTACGATTTTGACGTATTGTGAAACGTTCAAGTTTCCTAGGAAGTATGTCTGTAAGGACTCTGGCCCATACACTACTAATAGAGAAACATGCACTGTGTCTGAACGAGCTAATGTACCTGTGGTTTGTTTCGTAACGTAAATGAGTGCAAAATAAAATATTTATTATTGCCCTGTTTTGCTAGCTCAGTTTTCTCAGTGGAGGTTCTGTTGGGAATTTAAACACTCAAGTGTGGGTTTTATATTGGTGCATCAGGATTAGTTATTAATTAAATTCTGTTTTCTATACACCCTTCGTGGTAGTAACTCCGAATGGATGTTAGATAGGGATAGGTTTACACACTTATATAAGGGGAAATTACAGGGATAAGTTTTATGATAAGCTGGTAACGGTATGAGTTTGGTTTTGTGAATCTGGATTTATTAATGAAATAATGTTTTCTATACACCATTCGTGGTAGATAGGGGTAAGGTTTACACAATTATATAAGAGGAAATTACAAGGATATCACAGTATAGGATTATCTTATAATTGGGGTCGAAACCACCATTAATAAAGCAATACTATTAACAATCCTTATCTATCCTTCGAGGTACGTACAACGAAAGGACAGATTTGAGGTTATTTCTCGGACGTGAGACTAGAGGGAAAAGGGGTTTCGCAAAGTAGCTTTACTTCTTGGGGCCGAAGCCACCAGTAGTAGAACCACGTTACTGGGTAACTAATTACTAATTACTACTCCTCGAGGTACAAACACCGAGAAAGTGTAAGTAGGTACTTACGTTCCTGAATAATTATTTTGGTAACTGGAACTAGGATATCGAGAGATAAGGAAATATGTCAGGCAGTTTAGAATGGAATTAATAACATGCAGGTTATAATAAACAAGAATAGGATGAGTGAGGGTGAACACGGGTATTTATAGGGGATTTACTAGGAGAGGGAAAAGGAGTGGGAAACTGATAGGATTTTTAAATAATACTAAATTCAGTTGAGAAAGGAAATAGGAAAGAAGATTTGATAGGAATTTCTTTACTAGGATAGGAACATTAATTTGGGATGATTGTTAGCATTATTACAGACCAGTGTTAATGTTAAAGGATAAAATATCTCTCAACCTATTTTGGGGATGCTCCTACCACCCCATAAAGGATATATGAATAAGTCAACTTTCATATGTATCTTTAAAGCTTATTTTTGATGTGTGGACTAAGTTACACACTTGAAAATTGGTGAAAACATTTGTTATCCTAAAATACTAATTCAAACCAAATTTTGATCCCATTTGATTAAAAGTAAATTCAAAATAATAAAATGTATAGTTCTGCCACTTTTCCGAGAGGAGACAAATAAATTCGACTAAAGCATGAAAACAAGATAAATTAAAATTATTTCTCTTCAGAATACGATCCTGTATTTAAAAAGCGGGGAATCCCGCGAAAAGACCAACAAGCGGTGCATTTTTGGTACCAAACGGGACACTGACCTAGCGCTCGAAGACTATCGTAGAACGATGGGAGAAAGAAGCAGGTAATAGGAAACGGGATAATAATCTAAATAAGTTAAATAAGTACAGAAATAAAGCTCGGGTAGTATTTAGAACGTGACTAAGAATTGAAATTATTGATAGCTCGCATTTTTAAAGGGAAACAGATTTGGAAAAAGAGAAGCAAGTGTAATCCAGGGTGGATTAGCATACTGGCGCGAATACAGTTGGCGAAGTAAATGGGAAATAAGGATTAAGATTGGTTTTAGGAAACTGAAAGAATAGGGATGTTTTGGTAATATTACAGTATGATAAAGTACAAAAATTTACGCATTTTCGGGTTGATTCTAATTTTATAGTGAACGGTAAGCAAATCGCTGGTCCTGAACAGGCTAAGTAGAGGAATCAACCCGAAAAATAAAAAAAAGCGTCGATCAAACGCCCGCTTTAAGCAAAAAACAGACCAAGAATGAATTTAGTTCCCTTCCATACGCTTGTAGTAACAACTTAAAAATTTGATATCTCCTACCCCGTTCAATAAATTTTTATACCATAAATTGTTCAATCCCTCAGAATACATAATTCTAAAAAAATATTTATTTAGTGTTTAACTTCAAAAAGACTTATTGCGCATATCTACTACTAACATGTTATCGGTAAGCAATTCGAGTAAATTTATGAACTTGTTAAAAAGTAAGAGATCGTAAGTTCGGTTCCAACACGAGCAACTATCAGTACCCGTATTAATTTTTTTGTTGAAACAAACGAATTATAGATTTAGTAAAGAATATTAGAAAAAAAAGTGTAATTACCATCATCACAAAAGAACTCTATAGTTTTTAAAACGTTTAATGTAGAAGTGTGGGAATATTTTATAAAACATTTCACTCTCTATTTCTAAAATGCAAACAATGCACTTTATAGCAATCATGAATAATTTCTACAAATTAATTTTCGCATTCCTCAGTGTTAAGAGTTCAACGAAAGCGTTCATTTTCATTTATAAATGCAATTAATTCATACCAAAACTGTCGGATTGTTATAATAATGAAATTAATATATTTTTAATACCATTAAACAAAAAATGATACCAATAAACACATCATGCATTCAGACAGCAAAAACGGTCTTGATTTACAACTTCCCTTTATATTTAAATTCTCAGCAGCAAACTCCTTGGACATTTTTTGTTTTTAATATGTAGCCTCGTTCATAAAACGCATATCAAAGTGATGCTTTTACTTTCTTTCACAATCACACTAACCTAGAAATATAATTATCCAAATTATGAAAATATAAACAGTCAAAACACATTTGGGATCGTAAGAACTAAAATATGTAAGCTTTTGTAGCGTCGCGGTCGTCCAAATATGAGACTTATTTAAAATTTATACCTTACATTTCGTGTTTTTATGCAATAATTTTTATTTGTGCCTGCATAAGCTTGACATTTTGCAAAATTTCGCTATAAGAAATGTAAAACTATGCATAAAAGTCACCTAATAATAACACGGTGCTTTTAGTTATTGATCGAAACCGGTAACTGTTGATTCTAGATGCGAAATGAGGTCGACTTTACGAAAATGTTTTCTGGCAGATAATGTATCATAGCCGTTGCACTTAATTTGAAAACAATTGGCTATTGTATATGAAAATATTACGGACTGGGTCAGTAAACACAAAATTTGTATTACTTTTGTATTTAATGAATTATAACTCAAGATTTCTTCTAGTTACGCGCGCGAGTGACTGAGAGAGTGAAAGTGACAGTGAGAGTGTGAATGAGAGTGAGGGTGTCAGTAAAAGTGTGAGTGAGAGTGTGGTGTGAGTGTGAGAGTGGGAGTGAGAGTGTAGTGTGAGTGAGAGTGAGAGTGTGAGTGTGAGTGAAAGTGTGAGTAAGAGTGAGAGTGAGAGTGTGAGTGTGAGTGAAAGTGTAGTAAAGTGAGAGTTAGAGTGATGGTGTGAGTTAAGAGTTGTGTTAGTTAGAGTGTAGTGTGAGTGAGAGTAGATTGTGTAGGTGAGGTGAGGTGTGAGGTGAGAATGAGTGTGAGTGTGATGAGAGTGAGGTGAGTGAGAGTGTGAGTGAGAGTGTGGTGTGAGTAGTGGAGTGGTGAGGTGATGGTGAGAATGGAGTGAGGTAGGTGTGAGTGAGTGTGAGTAGAGTGGAGTGTGTGAGTGTGAGTGAAAGAGTGTAGTGAGAGTGAGGTGAGAGTGAGATGTGAGTGTAGTGTGAGTGAGTGTGAGTGGAGTGAGAGTGAGATGAGTGTGTGAGTGAAAGTGAGTGAGTGTGAATGAGAGTGTAGAGAGTGAGTGAGAGTGAGTGTGAGTGAGTGTGAGTGAGAGTGTGAGTGAGAGTGAGAGGTGAGGTGAGTGTGTGAGTGAGAGTGTGAGTGTGAGTGAGGTGGTAGGAATGGTGAGTGAGAGTGTGAGTGAGAGTGTGAGTGAGAGTGAGTGAGAGTGGAGTGAGAGTGTAGTGAGTGAGTGAGTGAGTAGGAGTGATGAGAGTGAGTGATGAGTGTGAGTGAGAGTGAGTGAGGTGAGTGAGAGTTAGAGTGAGTGAGTGTGATGAAGAGAGTGAGAGAGAGTGAGAGTGTGAGTGATGAGTGAGTGTGAGTGAGAGTTAGAGGGTGAGGTGTGAGTGGTGAGAGGTGTGAGTAGTGATGTGATGAGTAGAGTGTGAGTGATGAGGTGAGGTGAGTGTGAGTGTGAGTGGTGTGAGTGAGGTGAGAGTTGGTGAGGTGAGAGTGAGGAGTGGAGAGAGTGAGAGTGAGAGAGAGGTGAGAGGAGAGAGAGAGAGAGGAGAGAGAGGTGAGAGAGAGTGAGAGAGAGTGAGGAGGTGAGTGAGAGTGAGTGAGGTGAGGTGAGTGAGATGTGAATGAGTGTGAATGAGTGTATGTGTGTGTGTGTGTGTGTGTGTGTGTGTGTGTGTGTGTGTGTGTGTGTGCGTGTGCATGTGTGCGTGCGCGTGTGTGAGTGTGTGTGAGCGTGTGCGTGCGTGTGTGTGAGTGCGAGTGCGAGTGTGTGTGCGAGTATGTGAGTGTATGTGTAAGTGAGTGTGTGTGCATGTGTGCGTGTGTGAGTGTGTGTGAGCGTGTGCGTGCGTGAGTGCGAGTGCGAGAGTGTGTGTGTGTGAGTATGTGAGTGTATGTGTAAGTGAGTGTGTGTGTATGCGTGCGTGCGTGTGCGCATGTGTATAGGTGAGTGTGGGGAGGGGGGAGCGTACATGAGACTATACAAAGTAATAATGTAATACC
This sequence comes from Vesta saturnalis, assembly GCA_036346205.1. Classification (NCBI taxonomy): domain Eukaryota; kingdom Metazoa; phylum Arthropoda; class Insecta; order Coleoptera; family Lampyridae; genus Vesta; species Vesta saturnalis. The sequence goes on along the minus strand of JARFJB010000255.1, from coordinate 4,842,891 downwards.
TCTTCTAATTCCGTCAAAATTAAAAAATTGAAGACGCAGTAGTGAAAGGAGAACCTACGATTTCTGTATCCTATTAGTTTGGCATAATATCGTGTAGGTAGCGGACCGCGAAAATTTTATTATTGTAATAAACGTTTGTCAAATCGCCATTGTTACCACGGTAGAAAAGATAATTAGTGGATTTTTAATATCTTGATAATACGTCGTAATTTACTAATGTTTTTATCTAAGGAATGTAGGATTGTTTGCAACTAATATGCATGTAAACACATGTTAGAGTGTGAGTGGCAGGTGCATGCTTAAAAATGCTTTACTGAAGGGGCGTAACAAATCATTAGAATTTTTCTTGTGCGCGCCCTTGATGCAAAAATGTCATTGCTCTAATTATTGATTGTGACGGGACGGGCCGCGATTAAAAGATATCTTTGTTACTGGGAAACTCGAGACACATAAATATAAGGTGGTTACAGACGAATGCATATTTTTAAAATTAAGATGTCGAGCAAGAATTATTATGAAACGGCTCCAACATAAATTAATGTTTCTTGTGCGCGCCCTTGATGTAAAAATGGCATTACTCTAATGATTGATTACGGCGGGCAGACCGCTATCAAAAGATATCTTTGTTTGTTGCTGGGAAACTAGAGAGAAATGTGGGGTTTGTTACGAATGAACGCATATTTTTAAAATTAAGATGTCGTGCAAGAATAATATGAAACTGTTCCAACAGAAATTAATGGTTTTCGGGAGTAGATATAGTTAGTTTTGAAATCGAAGGGGAACAGTTACAGTGAGCTTGTCAATCGAGCCAGATCGATTTTTGGGTTAATTAAATACCTTAACTGTAAACAGTTTGTCTTTAAAATAATTCTTGCGTGTACATTTTATTCTTTAGAATTCGTCATAACTAAGTTGTTTTTTTCTTTCGGGGTTAAACCGCGTCTGTTAGCGATTTGTGCCTGTGATCAATTAAGAGAATATTTATTCTAGTGTAAGTATGTATTTTTATATAACTGAAAGCTCGCAGCAAATCGTTTTATCAGGCTAGATAACATATTAAATACCAAACATTGTCTTGCAAATGTATATTATTTGTACGCGGACTCATTAAGCTGAAATCTGCTAAAATAAAAGGACAGTACAGGACCCTTTCCCGCTGGCATTTGTGCGAATTAGCATTGTTGATTGTTAGTTATATTTATAATGGTGAATAGGTGGCTGGTGAATGGGTATAGGATGCCGCGGGTTATTAATTGTAAAAGGCAATTGCCTGTTGGCACACACTCCCAAGCCAGACCATTAAACACCTCAAATTTTATTTTTATTTGTTATATAGGTGAATGCGTAACCGGAGAGAGAGAGGCACGGTATTTTTCTAACGCACTCACACTTATATATCGGTCACAATGTTAAGGATCTATTTATAACGTACCCTTGTAAGGCTTTGTTTTAATGAGTTTTTATTTCAGTTTGTTGAAGTAGAATTATTTGCCTGCGAGCTGATTTCTCTTTTGTATGTGCTTTATTACAATGTGACTTATGTATTTTGTGCTTTAGTTGTCACTAAACAATTGGGCAATTTCTAAATTCCTTGTCTGTTTTCTTTTGATCCTCGCATTTACCTTATTACGTGTGCAATTTTATTGTTATTGTATTTTATATGTACCGCGATTTGCTTTATTATTTTATGTGCTTATTTACTTAAACACCAGCATGATTGGTGATGTTTGGTGTTACGATTTTTGTTTTGATTATTTATGACACAATTGTGAGTGTGACTATATGTGTTTTTTTTTATTATTGTGTTTCTGTGTAACTAAACTGCTTTTTATTAATTTTCTCTTAGTGATATAATTTTGTACGCACTTTAACCTGATTTAATGATGTATTGTTATATATTTAACCCGTTCATTGTTTTTTTGTGTTATTTGATTTATTAATGTACTTGTGAAATTGTTTATTTATGAATAAAGTGGGTTTTATTGGTGGTTCTTTCCCACAATTAGTACATTAACGGGCTGAACCACCGTTGCGCCAAGTTCGTTGATTTCAATTTGAGTAGTTTCATTTTTTTTACCTGCCCCGCATGATGAAACAGTTACCTCTTCCAGACTATCTCATTTAGGCAGCATAACGTACCGCCACTTCGTTTGATCAGATTTGAGGTTTGCGAGTAATTAAATATCAGACTTGCAAATAAATTCGAATGTTTTAATTATTACCCGGAAAGTCAAAGTAAGGCAGGCAATTAATTTGAGTAATAGTGACCTTATTGTCAGTCAAGTCAAGATAAATCACTTAGCGATTGCTGTGTTCTTTAATTTGCATTATTGCAAATAAGTTGGGGGACGCTAGAATCGTTACACGTCATACTGTTTGAACCGGTAGAATTATACGCGTACGAGAAGCGGAATGTGAGGTGGGATTTTGTGAAATCATGTTACTTGTTCCATATTTTAGTAAAACGGCTTTAAGAGTCTTCAAATGATTACACATTCAATGAAACCCCTTATTGAGGATGTTACACGAAACAAACAGGCGCTTTATCTTTATTTTACGTTTGAACAATGTGCTGCGGCACCACATTACCTAGGTAAGGAATTATTTAAATACTACATGTCCGGGGGAAGTTAGTCGCCGAGTGTAACGGGAGCTTTCAAAAAATTAAAAGTTCGCGTTAAATTATACGAGATTAAATACTTCATATTACTTTTCTGGATAAAGAAATGGTTATTGTTTATTTGTATTTGAATGTAATTAATATTAAGATGAAAAGCTTGAGTTTACTTCAATAAGTTACCTATCTATTCTATTTGAAAATATTTAAAATACGTGGAATTTGCAAGCGCATTGATGTGTTGGAAGGGATGAGACGCTGTCATAATAATGATGTGCACTTTTTAAAGGAGTCGCGTTAAGTAAGCGTTCAAAAAGAGTTGCATAAAATAAGCGATCAGAGTTCATAATTGTCTGTCCATTGACGCCGCAGCATAAGTGACAATGTATAGTCACGCGCCCCTATAAAGTGTGAAAATTACAAATAAGAATTAATTAGCGGTATAATAGGGAAGAAGTAGAAAATTACCTTCCTTATTAAAATAATAAAAAGTGCAAGTATTGCCAAGTTGGTGATAATACAAAGGATTGCACCATAAATTAAGATTCGCATTAAAGGTGACGTAATAAGTGAAGATAACGCGTTTGTATGTATCAGAACGGTAATCAATTGTGTGTAAATAGTGTAAATATATCAAGCAATAATTTACACAAATCATTAATTTGTGGGAAGAAAATTAAACATCATAATTAAACGAAAAACAATTCGTTTAATTCTAATAAAGACTTTATTTGTTATATGTTAGTTTTAAGAAGGTTATTTTAGATATAGCTTTGGTTTTTATATATATTTGTAAACAACGTATTGATGCATTTTCGTTCAGATTTGGAATTTAACTAAATGAGTACAACGTTTGATTTACTTTTATTGCTAAAGACTATTAATATTAACAGCTTATACAAATATTGAATATATAAATGTAGAAAGAGGTTAACTCCATAGGAATCCAGATAAATAAATAGATCGAAATAAGCATAACTTTGGTTAATGATAAAAGTGATCATTTCTTTATTTTAACTTTGAGCTAGCCGTCGCAACCAATTAAGAAAGTAATTCGTAAATGTAATGCTTAAAATTCATTTACGCAAGCTGAAATTAAATAGCAAGCGAAGTAAAATTTAACTAGTAAATGATATCTTTATAAATTAAACCCATTCAGTTTTAATAAACCGTAATAAAAAGATAATTATTTTCAGTTTCACAATAACAATATTAAATTTTATTCAATAATGTTGAAATTATAAAAAAGTTTAAAGAACTCAAATCTTATTCTTTGTAGCGGGTTAAACCAACAAAAGTAATATCCAAGGGTATTACGCCTGTTGCACGAGGCACAAACTAGGGGCCCGTTCGAACTCCGGCCGTCTCACCCCTAGATTTTTTCCTTTGGGGTTATGTCAAAACAGAAAAACTGTATAAAAACAATGGCTGCATATCTTCTAAATATCACATATTTAATGAGGCATGAAAAAGAATTTCAAGTGACGTGCGTAATTTGATTTCGTATCATGTACACACTACCAAAATACATAGCTATCATCTGTCTTTTTGAGGAAATCGAAACAGGTTAATCTACAATAACATTCATTTCAACTGGTTGTCAAGAAAATTAAATTATGATAACGAGACATACGACATCAATCTATAGCCCGTTTGCAAATGGAACTATTATATTGAACGTAGTGATTTCAATTGAACTACCTCGTTGTATCAGCTGTACGGTTATCTACAATATGGAGAGTTGACTAAATAAACCAATTCTATCTATAATATGTACTTGCTTATATATTCTATAACCATACATGTGTATAACTTGTATATAATAACTGTTACCCATTGTTTATTTATTTGCTCTGTCAGTTTACATTGACAAAATATATGTGACTTGTAGAGCTGATCTTGTAACTTGCGGTGCCTCAGCTTCAGTTAGAATTATGTATATACAACTTTAATGTAAATTCTATTTTCCTAATATGTGTATGTTGTAATTCAATAACAGTACTCTCCCCTTGATAGTTCTGATACTTATAACGGCTTAAGATATTATACAAATTTAACACGTTGAAATAGAAACAAATTAAGAGGCTGAATTTTACTCCGGCCGTTATTTGCTACATATCGTCCTTACGACGTCAATAACTATTTATTTGTAATTATCTTCCATTTGCGGTAGACACTGTTCCACGACCATTTATTTTTGTTTATTAACTTTAAAGACAGTTTCATATAAAGATCGGTTTCTTTGAGGTAAACTTACTAGCATTTTAGTGCTAACGCATACACCACTAAACTCAACGCTCTACGTTTCTTGTAGTTTTACTTATAACTATTGCGTTGAGTAAACAATAATGTTTACAAATAACAAATTACTTTTATGTGTTACTGCTTTCTGCAGAATTAAAATTTCGGTAATCTAATGTTGAATTATATTCGTGGTAGTAATCTACAGTTTACATTAATTTGTGTCTTATTGAATAAAACAATAATAAACTTAAAATTTTATTTCTCGAAAACCGTTTAACTATTTAAAATGGAATTAACATTAACATCCTACAAGGAGAGCGTATTTCGACGTGTTAATTAAAATTGTATGACAAAATTTCGTATGGGGTGGGGGTGACAATAACATTTCAATGGAATGATATAATATTTTGGCAAAAATTGATATCGTGGAGTCAGTTATGTGTTACTACAAAAAATCATGAGATTTGTTTGAATGGTTTCTACAACAATTAAAACGAAACGCAGTAGAAGCTAATATCGCATTTTTAATCAAGATAGGCAAGATGCAACAAATGGAAACACGTGTCGTCGTTTCCATGGCAACTATTTATTTCAAGCTTGAAACTAACAGTTATTGACATTTTGTTGCAATTACTATAAAACTAGACTGTATGGGCCTACCTTGGTTAAAAATACCATGTGAGCTTCTACTGAGTTTCAGTTTAATTACTGTAAAAACCATTCAAATAAATTTGATGATTTGAAATGTTAATATCACCTCACCCCTTACGAAATTGTGTCATAAAATTTTAATTAAGACGTCAAAATACGCCCCCCTTGTAACATGTTAATATATCCTAAAATTTCATTTTGAATAGTCAAACGGTTCTCGAGACATCCCCTTGCAACACCCACTATGTGCTAATTAAAATTTCCTCTTTCAGCTTTCTTCTCTCTTTACTCCCTTTTTGAATTTTTAGGGTTGTGTTTTAGAAAATTCATGGTATATATGCATGGTGGGATTAAGGATGGGTGTGGTCAGGATAGGATCGGAAGGAACGGAGTTAGGGTTCTGAGGGGGAAAATACTACCCCAGCACACGCCTAAGCAGCCGCACATGGTGTGCATATACGCAGTGACCATGCCGCCGCATTTGTATGAAGAAAACCCCCTGAAAAAACCTCATACAAGGTAGACGGTAATGGGAATCGAACCCATTACCTGCCGAATGCTAAACAGATCGTGTCACCACTACGCTACCAGCTCGGTACTACTTCGATAACGGCTGGGTTATACTTTCTAGATTATGCTGGTTAAAAGCCTCCTAGTCACAATCGTTTTGTGGTATTGTAAAGGATCCGTAGACCGTTACAAAAAGTGGCCCACGTTACATGTTACACGATCATTTTGTCCATTAAAAAAAAACTTTATGGGTAATTTTGAAATTTGAAGTATCTATAATGGCAACAAAATATAAATTTTACTGTAACGTAAGTCCTTCAGTATTAAACAAGGTTAATACTCTGATCATATAGAACATAATGATGCATGCGACATAATAATTAACGTGGGTGACGTAGATGGCGTAGACGACACGCACAACGTAGGTAACGTAGGCGTCGTAAATCACAAATGACTAGGTAACGTGAAGAGCTTGGATGACGTAAAGGATGTAGATTAATTAGACAACGTAAACGAAGCAGATGACGTAGTTTACGTACATGTAGCAAACAAGATGACGTGAACGACGTACACCAAGATCTAGAAGACAGATGACGTTGATGACGAAGAAAAATAACTAGACAATAACTCATTTAATCAAGATATTGGCGTCATCGGCATAGCACACTAAACAATTATTATCGTTTGATTGTTTTCGTCATTTTGAAAAAATTAATGGCATTTGTTAGTTTAAATAGTCGTGAATAAAAAGTATGATTTTAGTTTTAAGTAAATAAGTGTTACATTTGTTGACGTTTCGGAACGTTGATTAATTATTATTGCCTATTCTTTTATTTAAAGACTATGATAACATTTTGTTTTCTATAACACGAACACTAACATTAATGATATATTTAATTCTTTTAATAAACACTAAAAGTTTTTATGATCTATGATAATCAAAAATACAGCTTCATTATCACAAAACTTTTAATGTTTTATAATTGGGTTATTGAAAAAAAATTTATCCATTGTGTTTTATATATTTTAAAACTTTACCATAAATTATATTAATAGTCGATGCAAAAAACTCTTCAAAAAAAATTTTTTTTTACTTATAAACAATATAAGATTGATAAAATTTTAAAAAGAATCACGTGACTACAAACGCGCCACTGTTGATCGCCATGTTTATGACGGCATAATGTTAAATTAATTGTCAATAGTACAGTGTCAACGGCTTCTAAATTGACTAAAAATATTCGAAATTTAGAGCAAAAAAATTATTTATAATAGCTACTTTTGTTTAGCCATGTGTGATAAATTTAACGGTTAGGTTGACAACTAAACTTGTGCGGTACTACATCAACCTTAATTTTTGCTCTACTTCCCATTGTAGTATAGTAAATATAATTCTCCATGTCTTCTTTCAGCTAAAAAAACATCAATTTATGAATATTATTTAAATGACATTATAACAACGGAAAAACCACCATTACATACACTTTTAAAATTTCAATTTCGTATAGTACGTAACCTAGCGCGTAATTAAAATATAAAATCTAAATTAAAGTGAAACCCTTCAATAACAAATTTTTTTGATGCTATGATTTTTAAAAGTTACATAAATAATTATTAGTTACTATATTATTATCAAATACTTACATCAAAATGATCTTCACAACAACAAAAACTTGATGCCGTTTTGGGATTCGGTCGTCGCACTGCTTGAAACCATTTATTTCGACGTTTAAGATCTTGTGGAGCATTAAAAAAAATTTTTTAGGTGATTGTTTTTGTAGTATTCGTACATAATGGTACGAGAGAAAGAATGATAACCTTTAAGATTTTGACATTTTTTATTTATTTATCAATATATTGACGATAATAACAAGATTTAATCGATTAAAAGTCAAAACACTGAATCAGCTGTATGCTACGATGAGTAAAAATACACATTGTAACGTCACACGCGCTCTGGTTTGTTCTGGAATTGTCGGCGTGTTTTCGGTACTGGGTTCAAAAATGTATTTTTAATTTAATATAAATTTTTAATTAGAGCGAAAAAAAAACTAAAAGCAGTTTTGTCTATTACAAAAATTTTTTATCGAACAATAGCTATCACGTCCATTCTGTCCAAAATCATGGAGAAAGCCATCAACCACCAACTCCTTTCGTTCCTCGAGTCCAATAGACTCCTGAACGATCACCAGTATGGGTTCAGACAGAGTCGTTCAACGGGTGATCTTCTTTCATATGTCACCCAACTTTGGAATAACACATTACAGAGGTCCAGTGAAACAGTCGTAGTAGCTTTAGATATTTCAAAGGCTTTTGACCAGGCTTGGCACAAGGGCCTATTGACAAGCTCACTACGTTAGACTTATCAGATACGCTTATCAACTGGATATCCAGCTTTCTTGACAAAAGACATATATGCATTGTCGTCGATGGCTTCTTTTCAAAAGAAGAATTCGCGGTGGGTGGATCCGGCTTCTATGCAGGGGTCCTCTCGCGGTGATTGGCAGAGGGTTCTCTGACGTAAAAGCATTTTATGCTTTTTAATATCTACGTCGGAGGGGATTCAAATTAATTATTTATGATGCAATTTCGCGCAATCTTTTTGTAATGAGTTTTAACTTTATGCAACTTTATCTATCTTGATTACTGTAGGCAATTAAAAAATAATTAATTACAAAAAATTTTAGTAAAGTTAAGCTGGATCTTTACAGTTAGGGAAGTTCGTATCAACGAACCTTTCATGGGTTAACCACGTTTTATCAGCCAGTAAAACAGCTGCCCGTAAACTGGGCTTTCTATGCAGATCTAAACAGTACTTCACATCGCAACAACTCCTTTTACTGCATAAGGTTCAAATTCGACCTCATTTGGAATACAATTCCCACCTCTGGGTCAGTGTTCCCCAATACGCCCTTGATATGGTAAATCGCATACAACAAAGGGCTCTAAGGCGCATAAATGACTCGTCACTGACTTCTGACCTACAGTCTCTTGAGCACAGAAGAATAGTTTTGGTTCTGTCTTTGTTTTATCGCTATTATCATGGTAAGTGTGCCTCCGAAACACACTCCTTAATATCTTCGCAGGCCATCTTTGCTAGGAACACTCGGTTTACCCATTCGCACTCAAAATTCCATCGTGTCACACTAAACGGGCGCAATCTACATTTTTACACACGGCGACCAAGTTGTGGAATGTACTAGCCAGTTCCTGTTTTCCTCCAAACTTTGACTTAAGTCAATATAAGCTAGCCATTCCTACACATTTTTCGGCAGCCTAACAATATCCCTAAACCCTCCCAGTGTTCCTGAGTGCTTTAGCACGTTAGGCAAATGTTAGCCTGTTCAGGAATACTATAAGCAAAAAAAGTCGTCAAAAATTCCACTCCAACCCTTATCGAAATGTATTTTATTTCGAAAGTTCAATGACGTTTCTTTGAAACAATTCCTCACAATTGTAAACAAAGAAAAAGAAAATCTTCACGTTACACCTTTCCCACTAGGAGCATTGATTAAAATTGCAGAAAGAATCGATATAATGTTTTAAATCTCGGTATTTCACTAAATTAAATGCCGTAAACTGTATTAAACTACCCTTTTGTTAATTAGTTTTTTTGTTATACGTAATTGGTTAAATGCTAATAATTACACAAAAATAATACTTAAATTAACTACTGTTTAAGGTATATGAGTTGTCTTCCGATCCTTTCACTTCTTTTCCCCAAAAGCAAAAATAGCGTAGGACCGTCGCTAAAGAACGAAATATATCATTGAACGAAATTAAACACTTTTCCCAATACAGAACAACACTAATTAAAAAGGCACAAAATTTAAGTGTACTATAGAAATAGAAAATAATTAGATGAAATGTCTAATTAAGAATGCAGAGAAAAGTGTAAAGTGAAGTTATGCAGTCACAAGTTTCTCAGATCCATGAATCATTGGAAAATACCCTATATATACTAACAAAAGTTTAATTTTAATCTACAGTGTAGGGTCTATGTATCATAAAGAATTAATTTTTAATTTAAATTTAATTTGAATTAAATAAAATTATATGTGCCAAATTTTATATATATATATATATATATATATATATATATATATATATATATATATATACAGGGTGTTTGGTACATAGATACAAAGTGTTAAAGGAGAGGCAGGTAAGGCCATTCCGAACCTCTGTACAAAGTGTTGTGGATTTTGAGATATTGATAAGTTTGTGTTTTTGAAGAAAATCCATATTTTTTAGCACCTAAACCAAGAACTAAGTTAAATGGCATAAAATTTTTTAACAATTTAAATTTGGTTTATTGACCTACACTCAAAAAAAGGTTGTTAACCTAAAAGTTTCCTACACAATTTTGCACAACAGAAATAGCGATGCTCCAACTAAAACTTGGCAAAATAATAAACAAGCCATTTCAATATTTAGAATTTGTTCTAATTTTTTTAACAGAAATATCCGTTCAAACATTTCTCTATTTTATGCTCTTTCGAATCATATGACAAAAGCATAAAATAATTACAATTATTATTATGAACAAACAAAAAAATATAATATTGCATAGGAGTACAATTTAATACAAAATGATTTAACCCTGTCAGTTAGAACAGCAAATTAACCAGTTTGACAGTTTTATCATTAAAACTGTTATTGTCACTATCCGCATTTCTTGTAAATTTGCAAATTACGGAATGCTGATACCATAGCCACTTTTTCCAATTCTGAATACACCGATATTATCTGTCTGTACCGAGATCAATTTCCTGCTAGAAGAACTCAGAATGTACAAGTTTTCATAAACATATATCGTCGTTTAAGTGAAACTGGGAACCTTCGCATTTATCCAGAACGGGCGCAGATTGATCGTTATCGTCCTGAAGTGGATGAACAAATTTTGGAGGCCTTTAGAGCGGATCCTACCACAGGCATAAGAAAAGTAGCTGTAGAATATAATGTATCCATATGGAAAGTATGGTGTATTCTGAAACGCAACAATAAACATCCTTTTCACTTTACTCACGTTCAAGGCCTTGCTGACATGGAAGATCCGCTCTTTCTAAAAAGTATTTTATGAACAGGCGAGTCAAAATTTTCAAGAGGAGGGATTACGAACTTCCATAATTTACATTACTGGTCTGATGCTGATGAAAATCCTCATATGAAAAAACAGACATCATTTCAACATAAATTTAGTGTAAATGTATGGGCAGTAGTCATCGGCAGAACATTTATTGGCCCATACTATCTTCCGGACAATCTAAATGGAAACAACTATTTAGAGTTTTTGCGCAATGAGATGACAAATATCTTGGATGAAATAAATACCTCTTAATGTAAGGAGATCCATGGTATTCCAAAATGTCGGATGTCCTGCTCATAATCGCCTAACCGTAAGGGAATTCCTAGATGAAACGTTTCCTAACCGTTGGATCGGAAGAAATGGACCAATATTGTGGCGTGCAAGGTCTCCAGATCTGACACCTGTTGATGTCTGGGGACGAATGAAAGACCTTGTTTATGCTGTCGAAATAATTAATCGCGACCAACTTACTAGGAGAATTAATGAAGCTGGAAGAATACTGAGGGAAGAAATGAAGCTACCAGCCAAATGAGAAAAAGAGCGCTTAAGTGTATAATAAATGGCGGTTCTCATTTTGAACAGAAATAATTAGCTGTTTTACTGATTTAATAATTTGAAGTAAATGTAGATCCAGAGTGTTTTGTATTAAATTGGGCACCTATGCATTTTTTTTGTTTTCTCATAATGTTAATAATCAATAATAATAATGATTATTGTATTTATTTTATACTTTTGGTACATGGTTTGAAAAAGTATAAGATAGAGATATTTTTAAAACTGTTTCAACGGATATTTCTCTACAAAAATTTCGAAATAAATGATTCTAAATATTGAAATGGCTTGTTTATTATCTAGCCAAGTTTTAGTTGGAGGATCGCTATTTCTGTTGTGCAAGATTGTGTAGGAAAATTTTAGGTTAACAAACTTTTTTTGAGTGTAGGTCAATAAACCAAATTTAAATTGTTAAAAAATATTACGCCATTTTCCTTAGATCTTGTGCTAAAAACATGAGTTTTCTTCAAAAACACAAACTTATCGATATCTCAAAATCCACAACACTTTGTATAGGGGTAAATATGGCCATATAGGTTCGGAATGCCTCATCTACCTCCCCTTTAAAACGTTCTGTGTACCAAACACACTGAATACACACACAAACACAACACAAACACACACACAGACAAACACACATACACACAAACACACACGCACACACACACGCACGCACACACACACACACGCCACACACACGCCCACACACGCCCAACACACACCACACACACACACACACACACAACACACACACACACACACACACACACACACACACACACACACACACACACACACACACACACACACACACACACACACACAACACACACACACACACACACACACACACACACACACACACACACACACACACACACACACACACACACACACACACACACACACACACACACACACACACACACACACACACACACACACACACACACACACACACACACACACACACACACCAGCCATCCAGCCAGCCATCCAGCCAGCCATCCAGCCAGCCATCCAGCCAGCCATCCAGCCAGCCATCCATCCAGCCAGCCATCCAGCCAGCCATCCAGCCATCCAGCCAGCCATCCAACCAGCCAGCCAGCCACCCAACCAACCAACCAACCAACCAACCAACCAACCAACCAACCAACCAACCAACCAACCAACCAGCCAACCAACCAACCAACGAAACACCCTGTATTCGATAGAATTTTTTATTACCAATTTAACCATGTATTACACATTATGGTTTTGAAGCTAATTTTTAAGAAAAATTCGGTTTAATATTAGTATTTGATAATATTTTTCATTTACAAACTCCAATTTAATTAAAGTTAAACAATTACAATAACTGTTCAAATAGGTTGCAGTTAACAACAAGTTAATAACAGATCGCCCTGCACATTTCTTGAGTTATGTACTGGGGCACCACCTTCTTGAAACCAACGGTTGTTAACAAGTTAACAAGTGCCAGAGGTTATTCATCCAAGGCATTTTCCAAATGTCCTTAGATAGTTCAGATATCGTTCAGCATTTAAATTGTTGTGGTAAATAAAAGGTCCTATTATTCTTCGTCCCAAAGTGCCCATCCAAATATTAAATCCAAATTAATGTTGATGTCTTGATTCTTTTTTAAATAAGGATTTTGTTTTGCCCAATAATGTTTGTTACGTCGTTTGAAAACTCCATTGTTTGTTATCAAATCAAATCAAATTATTTTAAAAGGAAAATTTAGATCTTCATCACATTTTCTAGTATACCATTCGCAAAAACCTGCTTGCCGCTCCTGATCAGCTGGTCTAAGACCCTCACAAACTCGAAATTTATATGGATGAAACTTATTATTATTTAAAATGAATTATGCTGTAGAATTAGCTATACCAGTACGATGTTCAATTTGTCTTGTCGATATTTCAGGGTTTCAACAACGGCTTGTAAAACGGTATTAGCTTTTTCGTTATCAGATTGTTTTGGCGGGATAGAACAGGTTTTGTAAAAGAATCAAATTCTTTTAAATTAGATTCCCAACGTCTAAAAATGGATTTACCAGGTTGCCTTCGTTCAGAAAATTTATCAAAATACATCAGCTCAGTAACTACACAATTTTTGTGGGCCAAGATGTAGCATGTCAACATATCGAATTTTTCCTAGTTTGTAAAATTTCGTCTTTCCATAGATACACTTATTGATTAATTATAATTATAAATTAACTAAACAAAACCAAAACAACAACCCACGAATCACTGCAATTTCTTATGCGCGCTCTTGATGTAAAAATGTCATTGATCTAATGATTAATTACGGCTGAACATAGCACAAATCCAAAGAGATCTTTGTTGGGTGCGTTGAAATCCGAGACGTAAATGTAGGGTTTGTTACGGACGAAAGCATATTTTTAAAATTAAGATGTCGTGCAATAATTAATATGAAACTGTTCCAACGTAAATTAATGTTCTTGTTCTTTTTATTACTTTTGTAAGACGGGGGTTGATTGTGGGAGTAAAGATAGGTTTTTAGTTTTGAAATCGGAGGGGAAGGCAGTGACCGTTAGAGTGTCAATCGAACCAGATCGATTTTTGGTTCATTAAATATCTTCATTGTAAACAGTTTGTCTTTAAAATAATTCTTGCGTGTACAATTTCTTTTGAATCAGCCAACACTAATTTGTCTTTTCTTTCGAGTGTTAATTGTAACGTGTTTTTCAAATATTAATCTATAAATCTATTTTGAAGTTAAACTGCGCATGTTAACGATTTGTGTCTGTGATCAATTAAGAGAATATATTCAAGTGGTAGGTATTTTTATATAAAAGAACCACATTAATTAAGTTAGCGCAAAAATTAAGTAATATAGAAATAGCAAATATTTAGGTGAAATGTCTAATTAAGAATCTAGAGAAAAATATAAGGTGAAGTTACACACCCACAAGTTTATCAGATCCATGTCTGCCTAGGCAAGTATCGTGTATATATCAACAGAAGTTTGATTTTGATGTATAGTACAGGGTCTCCGTATTTAGTATTTGTACCCAAAAACCTTTAATTAATTAAGAGAAACTTAAGAATTAAGAGGTTATAAATTTTGGCTTAATTTTTATTTATTTGATGGCAATTTAGCGGTTGCCATCACTAATGTTTATTACAACTAGTATGAGTGACATTCTCATTTTTATTGTATATACCGGGTGTCTAAAGCGTCACGCGACGGAAGATTGTGGCTTCGCTGTTGATTTTTCATTAAAATCATTTATATAAAAGTTACATGGTTCCAATACGTGCACAACTTAAAAATATTTTAGCACCTACACGGTGATTCGTAAAAGTAAGGGGGTAACAACTTATTTCTTTTAAATGGAACGCACTGTATATCATTACATTTTTAGATAGCCTAATGAATAAGTTTTTCAACGATGAATACATTTGTACATATAAAATGCAACGTTGCCAAGTTATTTAACAAAAATGTATTTTTTTCCTGAATGTAAGGTTAGCAATAAAAATTAATTCTTTGTTTATTATCTAAGTAGAGACAAATCAATTCAGGGATATAATTACGCTAGGTATAGGCTTTAAAAAGATGTAAGCGTTTTATTGATATATTGAATAGGGGAGAGAAGGCTCCGTGTGAAACTTTAGCATGTTCAACAAACATCAATTCTCTTATTTCAAATGGAACACCCTGTATATTTTGATATGGGCGAATAGTACTCTTAAAGATCTAACTTTTATCTAAATACACTAATTCCGCTAAAATTTATAGTTTTCAAAATATTTCCACTTTTTAATTTTTCTATAATTATTTTATAACGTAACGATTTAATAGAGTGTCACGATTTCAAGTCACAATACCAGATTAGTAATAGTAATAATTAATTTTATTAAATAGTTTTAACAATAAATTAAACAATGTAATATTGAAATAATAAACAAACAATTAACAAGAACAAGAAGTAAGTCAAACATATGCAAATGTGCACTTAAAAAAATTATAAATAAGGTTCAAACAAGCCTCCTCTTTTCTCAATTCATTGATTCAATCGTTGTCTATAGGAACGTTGTAAATTATGCAACGTTTGTTGTTTTACATTACGAAATGCTCGTTGAATTCTTTGCCTCATATTTTCTGCAGTACTCGGCAATGTTCTATAAACTTCATTTTTAATGTAACCCCATAAAAAATAGTCCATGAAAGTCAGATCGGGTGATCTAGCTGGCCACCTGACAAGCCCATTACGACCTATCAACGATCAGGAAATTGCTGATTTAAAAACTCCGTCACATGACGAGCCGAATGGGCAGGAGCGCCATCTTGTGGGAACCATATTTCCTAATTAGCGAATGGGATGTTCTCTTCAATCCATGGTAGTACGTTGGTTCGCAATAAATTTAAATAATTTACTGTATTTAAAATTCAAAAAATAGGGTCCTAATAATCTGTTGCCAATAATACCAGCCCAAACATTGAGACTCCCATCGATGCTGATTGTTTCTGTATCTAATTATATGTGGATTTTCCATGGCGTAATAATGACAATTATGTCTATATACACAATAATTGTTATGAAAAGTACATTCGTCTGTCATCATAACTGTATAGTTGCAAGCAATTCTAGGTAAAATCGATAAACAAGAAGAGTCTATCAAAACTATTCTAAACAGAGTTGAAAAACTTGAAACCAGCAATAAGGCAGCAGCCAAAAGCAAGAAATAAAAATGGCGTCTATTAGAATAACAGCCTGGAACGCAAATGGGCTTCTCCAGTATGCCCATGAGCTAGAACTATTCCTCTGGGATCAAAAAATAGACATCTGTCTAATCTCGGAAACACACTTTACTAAAGAAAACTGCCTGAAAATAAAAGGGTACAAATTATATCACATTATTCACCCAAACAACACATCCAGGGGTGGATCAGCGGTAATAATAAAGGAGAACATGAAACATTACGAAGATGTCAGTTATGAAACATGCGAAATACAAGCAACAACTGTAAAAATCTATGCAAAATTTAAAGAGTATACAGTTGTCGCAATATATTTTCCTCCTAGGTACGCGCTAGAAAAAGAGGATTACCTTAGACTTTTCCAAACACTAGGAGATCGCTTCATAATTTGAGGTGATTTCAATGCTAAACATACCTATTGGCGATCAAGGCTGATCACCCCAAAAGACAAGCAGCTGCACGAAGCAATCAAGCAAGCCAAATGCATATGCCAGTCAACTGATAAGCCAACATATTGGCCATCAGACAGCAATAAAATACCAGATCTTAATGACTTCTTCATATTAAAAAACATATCATCCAACTACATCAGCATTGAAGACAATTATGACCTGTCATCAGACCACTCTCCGATTATCCTAACGATAAGCAAGACAATTATTAATAACTCAAAACTACCGTCACTAACAAACAAACGGACAGATTGGGACGGATTTAGAGCAGAAGTGTAAGAACGTGTCAGATTGAACGTTCCACTAAAAACAATCGAACAACTAGACACAGAAGCAGAATTGCTCGTTGTCAATCTACAACAGGCGGCATGGAACAACACCCCATTGCTAAAAAACAAAGCACTAGGGATAAACTACCCAAGAGAAATTATAGAGCTAGACTCAACGAAACGCAAAGCACGAAAGAAATGGCAACAAACCAGATCACCTGCAGACAACACACTGCTTAACCGATTAAATCAACAACTTAAGCAGGAGGTTCAAGCTGTTAAAAATGAAACATTCTCTGAATTTCTAAGGGGTCTAACAGACGATAAAGACACTGATTACTCTCTCTGGAAGGCTATAATAACAATAATAATGTGGTGATGTAATTTGTACATTGATTAAACGCCAAATGTAATCTCTAAATACAAATCATTTAACAAATTGAATTACTACCTTTCACCACTAATTATATGCCGTCTCGTCCACAATCGGTAGATGAAATATAGGGTGGGTTCTACTATATTGACTTGTTAACACACCTGCAATGCGGCTTGTTTCTCACCTGCTTAATTATTTTCCTTTCTCTAATTAATAAAAAAACAATGTAAAAAATTATAAAAATGTATGTAATTAAATGTATTCTCGAGCGCCATGTTATCTTTGTCAAGGAATAACAAAACCTAAATAATGAACAATAAAAACTTTCTATAAATATCAAAAATTAACAATGTGCAATTAAGTTTATTTACCCAATATATGGATGGTTAAGGAGAGGTAAGAAAAGGTTTTAAAGCTAAGCTTAAAAAAATAAAAAATTTACCACATAAATACCTCAGTATAATGATTTTCTTATAGATAGCTTCCAGTGTTTAATTATGGATGCGAAACGGTCAACCAGTATGAAAGCGTTTCTACATCTTCCTTGTGTATTCTTGTAACAACGCGATCAATTATGTATTTGAAGGGATTTTCGATCCACTAAACTTATTGTATTCTTGATGTTTTATTGTATTAAAATTGCATTTTAAGATGATATTATTTGAATGAAGAGAAACTTGTGTAAATAAGTAACTTAAGAGCCATTTAAAATATAAATATAAGTATGAGTAAGTAAGTAAGCAAATAAGTGCCTTAAGTGAGTATAAGGGAATAATATAAGTACTATAATGAGTGTACTTGAGTGTAAGGGAATAATATAACTACTATAATGAGTGTACTTAAGTGTACGTGAGTGCCTGGAAAGAGCAAATGCTTAAGCTTTAAATATAGTGAATTGAAAAGTAACTTACCACCAAAATTCTGATGGCACCAAAAATAAAAATTAAGTAAAAACCATTATAACAATGTCTTCTGCTTTAACATTCAGCAGCAAGTGATGTAAAAAATAGAGGCTTTCAGAAACGCTTCTGTAAGTGCCCCCCCTTCCAGAAGTGGTCACGCATTGCGGGAAATACAATGATCGGAGTCCAATTTTTAAAAGAAAGGGAACTATAACTATTTATGTAATATTACACCCAAAATATATGTTCTATGAAATGCAATTTAAGTTGCCTTTCTCAATTTTACATGTAAATAATTAAAACTCTCTAATTTTACGCCAAATAAATTAATGATCTTATATTAACGTATTTTTTAATACAACCACAAAAAAAGGTTGTTACAAGGCCACCAATAGATTAAAACGTCCACAAAACCAAAACCCGCCTATTCGTAAAGAAAACGGTGGCTAGGAAAAGAAATATAGCGAAAATGCAGAGCTATTTGCTGAGCACTTAGCAAATACATTCCAACCACATCCAGCTGATGGCAACGAACTCTTACCTGAGATAAATAGACAGGAACCTCTGACTTCAAACGAAATTGCAAAGGAGATTCGAAGGAACCTAAGTGCCAAAAAAGCACCTGGCTACGATCTTATAAGTGGCCAAGTCCTTAAAGAACTGCCAAAAATGGGCATAATAAAACTTGCACACCTATTCAATGCTGCACTACGACTACAGTACGTACCGATGCAGTGGAAGGTTGCTGAAGTTATTATGATCCCCAAACCGGGCAAAGCACCCATCGAGAAGTCGTCGTATCGACCAATTTCACTACTGCCAATCACACCCAAACTGCTTGAGAAGCTTCTCTTAAAACGCCTCAAATCAATTATAGAGGAAAAGCAACTTATCCAGACTCACCAATTTGGTTTTCGGAATAAGTATTCAACCATCGATCAAGTGCATCGCATCACTAATGTAATTGAAAGAACTCTAGAAGAAAAAGAAATATGCTCAGCTATATTTCTGGACGTGGCCCAAGCTTTCGATAAAGTATGGCACGAGGGTCTCGAATACAAGCTAGCTAAGAATCTGCCTAAAAAGATAAGTTAAATCCTTATATCATATATCTCTGACCGCCAATTCAGAGTGAAATATGGCGAAGAACATTCAGAACTACTAGATATTGTTGCAGGTGTACCACAAGGAAGCGTCCTTGGGCCGGTATTGTACCTGCTCTATACCAGCGACATCCCTAAATGTGATGAAGTAACAACTTATACATTCGCTGATGATACTGCATTACTAGTTACAAGCAACGAAATCGAAACAGCTACAAATAAACTGCAAGCAGCTGTCAACAACGTCACCAATCGGACCAAGAAATGGCGAATTAAGCTAAATGAGACCAAGTCTACGCATATAAACTTCACGAACAAAAGAATAGATTATTTACCAGTGATAATTAATCACCAAGTAATCTCTCATGCTAACACAGCGAAGTACCTAGGCATGACATTAGATGCCAAGCTCAAGTGGAAATAACATGTCAAGAAAAAACGCGAAGAACTTGGCATCAGATTCAGAAAAATGTGGTGGCTACTTGGACGACATTCCAAGCTGTCTCTACATAATAAGCTGTTGCTGTACAAGCAGATTATAAAACCTGTTTGGAACTACGCAGTGCAACTGTGGGGATGCACCAAGAAATCTAATGTCAAAATGACACAAACCTTTTAGAATAAAGTACTAAGGAGCATTGTCAACGCGCCATGGTACATCAGAAGTGATGACATCCACAAAGACCTGAAAGCGCCTCTGGTCAGCGAGTAGATTAAACGGTTCACGAGAAAACGTGAAACGAGGTTACATGAATATGAAAATGTCGAAGTACTACAATTACTCGACAACAGTGGACTTATTCGTAGGTTAAAAAGGCAAAAACCTTTTGAACTAGTGTAAGTTAAGTTAGTGATAGTGAAGCTAAGGGCAATTAAAACATGTGAAAGAAGTGTTTTAAAACGTATGTGGAGTGCGCCAATGGGAACACATCCATCAACCGCTAAGACTTGCCTAGATTTAAGACTTTAGACTTAGATTTAAGTAAGAATTATTCAAACAAAATTGCTAGATAGTGAAAACTAGTTGCAATGTATACGCCAAGTGCGTGCTAATAAAAAAAATCATAACTGTATTAAAAAAAAATATGTGGTTGTTGCAATCCCCAACGACAGTAATTTAATCTATTTTCAAAATCATGTTCATCCAATGCCTGGTGGAGATGGATCTTGTATGGATGATATTTATATTCATTAATTATATTGTGTATTGTTGATTTCTGTAAATAATGTTCCACTGCATTTTTTCTAATACTTATTTGACGCTTTTCTTGTATAGCTTGAAGCACCACTAGTTGGGTTTCCTCGTTGTTTACAGGTTTTGGACAATTGTTCTTTTTATATGCAACCGATCCTGTTTCCTCAAATCTACTTTTTAAATTTTCAAGAACTCGTTCATCTGGACAACGGGCATCGAAAATTTTTGTTTATAAATTCTAGA
Source organism: Vesta saturnalis (assembly GCA_036346205.1). Lineage (NCBI taxonomy): Eukaryota > Metazoa > Arthropoda > Insecta > Coleoptera > Lampyridae > Vesta > Vesta saturnalis. The sequence continues at coordinate 4,821,960 of JARFJB010000255.1, read as the reverse complement.
AGCAAGTAAACAATTACCTTCGGCTTTTCCTATTATGTAAATCATTTCAATTAATTCGTTCTTGGTATATTTCATTTTAAAATTTAGAGTTAACTTCTCTTAATTCAAGTTTTCTTCTAAATACAAATGTAGTGAAAAAATAGTTTTGAAAGAAATCAAGTTAAAATACACCTAATTGACATATTAAAATTTTGTTTTATTGTTTTTAAATTATGGCACTCTATTAAATCGTTACGTTATAAAATAATTATAGAAAAATTTAAAAAATCTGGAAATATTTTAAAAACTATAAATTTTAGCACTATCAATGTATTTAGATAAAAGTTAGGTCTTTAAGAGTACTATTCGCCCATATCAAAAGATACAGGGTGTTCCATTATTGATGTACGTTGAACATGTTAAAGTTTCACACGGAGCCTTCTCTCCCCTATTCAATATATCAATAAAACGTTTACATCTTTTCAAAGCCTACACCTAGTTTAATTATATCCCTGAACTAATTTGCCTCAACTTAGAAAATAAACCAAGAATTAATGTTTATTGCTAACCTTGCATTCAGGGAAAAAATACATTTTTGTTAAATAACTTGGCAAAGTTGCATTTTAAATATACAAATGTGTACATCGTTGAAAAGCTTATTCATTAGGCTATCCAAAAATGTAAAGGCATACAGCGTGTTCCATTTAAAATAAAAAAGTTGATACCCCCTACTTTTACGAATCACCCTGTAGGTGCTAAAATATTTTTAAGTTGTGCACGTATTGGAACTATATAACTTTTGAATAAATGATTTTAATGAAAAATCAACTGCGAAGCCACAATCTTCCGTCGCGTGACGCTTTGGACGCCCGGTATACTTCAATTATTAAAATGTACTGCTGTAAAGTTATTGCTAGCTTCACACACACATTTAAAGCAGTTTACTTTGACATATTTTGTAACAAATTTCGTAACCTGACTAAATAACTGTATTTGCATTAAGATATAAAAATATTCAAGCCATAACTGGCTTATCTAGTTTTTCTTTGGAATTTGACACAAATTAACATCTCTACTCGAAATATTTCACACAGTGAAAATTTAGTTTACTGTTTGTCCCTATTTTAAATACACAATGTCATCTAATAATTGTATACGTCCTTGACAAATGGATGTTTTTCAATCAAGTTCCGGTTCTATGAGCGACTGATTATATATGATTATAATACTGTAACTGATGTGCAGGTAATTGGATTTCTCGTTTATATCATAAAATTAACGTAAATTGTAGTTTAATTAAAAACAATGTATGTAGTTTTTTTATTAACGTGCTTTACATAATCGAAATTCGGTGGAAAAACGTAAAAAATCAATGAAACGCAAATCCTTTAATACACAATTTACGATTTGCATCGCGTTTTTTCTTTATTCCGATGACGAAAAGGATTGCGTCATAATTGAATAGAGGAGACGCCAACTTCTAATATTTTAGGCGACGATTATAATGAATAAGGCAATCTAAAATTAGACTTCTAGATTTATTTTAAGTTTATTGCACTCGCAAAATAAAAACTTCCTTGTTCATAAAAGAAGTGTGTGGGTCATTCCGAGTCAAATTATTGCAAGGTTTTTGACATATCTTGAATTACCTCTTGGAATTATTGTAAAGTACGGGTTTATTATGGTTGTCATAATTGGAATTTTTGTTATTATGGTCTCTCATTATGTGAAAGTTTGTATTAAATTGCATTTATTTGGGATTCTTTGTATGAAGACGTTTCGTATAATTGAACCTTAATGACACCTGTTGCAACACTTACAGTGAATAATGTATGTAGTAAGTAATTTAATGTATGATATATGGAATACTTCCATATCTTCTGCTCATCTCGTAACGAATTTACCAATAAATAATGCTTTTTTTTATTTAGTAGATAATAAATATATAAAAAACGAATCAGTATTTAATTATTTGATATACAAAATGATTACAGCAGAGTGCTGAACGTAACACAACGTTCGACAACAAAAGCGAAAAGCCAAACAAATGAACAGAAGATCACATGCACACCACAACTCATCCAAGATATTAGCTTGTCGCAGGCAAAATTGGCAGTAAAATTCGCTTAAGAAATAAATATATTTGCCGATAGTTCGTCGGAATGGGCGTGGGTGTAAAATTTAGTGTTGTGGTTGGTGTATTATAGTAAACAAGCAGTTTGTGACGTGCGTAATTTAATTTACCGCCTTTTACGCCAGATTCATAATTTTATAGTAAAGCGTGTGTAAATCTACATATTAATTTCATCCTTTATGTTAGACCCTAGACTCTTGTACAGGGTGGCCAACTAAGAATGCGAGGTTCTGTATCTGGGAAACTATACATCGTAGAGGCTTGCGGAAAAAAAAGTTATTACTAAAACGGCCAATACAAAAACCTGGAAAATATTTTCCAGTTTCTGAAATGGCCGCTAGGGGCGTAACTGCAATCTTGAATCTAAAAAAGTGATGTTTCTGTGAATTCTGCTATATTAACCTAATAAAAAAATAACTGATCTTTGAAGTCGAGGATAATCTGAACTTTTTTTTATTTGGCACTTTTTGACGTATCTATAAAAATAAAGTGGTGGGGGCTATTCATCTCCGTATTAGATATTTCCTATTTAATTTATGATTTTTATGGAGATAAATAATTATTTAACCCATTGTGGTATACCTTTATTTACTTTAGTAAGTGGAACCAAAAATTCCGAAATAAAATCTGATTACCTTGCTTACGTGGTTATTTGGACTTTTCTACGTTTAATAATTAAACAACCCAAATTAAATTGGGATATTATGCAACACATTAATTACTGAATGAAGGATTACTATGCACTCCTTTTTCAACAAGTTTTTCGAAAAATTATGTTTCGCAACATCTGGCGTTGATACACGACCAATCCGCACTAGGCGTCGCGTATGCTTACATTAGTAAGCACGTTCCCACGCTAGCTACAGTGGAAATGGGCGGGGTCGAGATAAGAAGTAAAATGATTGAATAACAAGCTCAAACCCCTCACAATTACCATAAATTCACAACTTATACAGCTCAGGCCGGGAAAGATGTCTCTTGGCGCCACCACAATATTACATTTTGCTACAATAAATCGTCTTAGGTGAGAAGGTAAATTCCTCCTATCTGATTGAGGAAAACAGGATTGAAGCCTACTCAGTAAATTCATACACTAACTTCTCAAAGTCAAACACACTTCCAAACAACTCGACTCAAAATTTAGTGATACACGGGTCGTTATAACTTACTGAACACACCCTGTATAAATAGAAACTCCAATTCATAAAAATAAAAGGTTAACTTATGTAGTTTTTAAAATGTCCCTCGTATATTTACAAATTTATATTTCTGTTATAAAACTTTGAATTAAATAAACATTCCCAATTTAGAAAATTCTAAACAAAATAAACGAAATCGGTTTAACAGTGAATTATTATCTCAAAAAAAAAGATGTTCGTTAATTGCGTTAGTGCTTATATCATCAATAAAATCGTTATATTTTATTAATACTTTATCTTTAAAATCGTATTTAGACATTCATTAATATAAACGTTAATAGTACTTTGTTAATAGTGTTCTACATTAATATTTCTAAGCTAAAATGAAATTTTGTGATCGATCTGGCTCATTACGCAATTTCCAATCGATCTTTAAATTCGAGAATATGGAAGGGCTAATTTCGCTTATCAGAAGGTGTAACCAGTTAGGCACACGATTGACACAAATAAACGACAAAGTAAATTAAACAGTGGATGTATATTGACAAATTCTGCATGTAAATTATATACAAGGCGTGGTTAACAAAAACCACCCATAAATAAGTTAAGATTAAAATTTCCCCTTCCTTAAAACTAAAAACAACAAAAGTTCGATTACCTTCTGAATGAATGAACCGTAATTAATGCAACTATAACAGGAAAGAAAAAAAATGTATACTTACAAGATAATCATACTTTTTTTGGTTCAATAAAATTCCTGAAACTAATCCTTACTTATTACACCAATTAATCCTTTTTCGGCGTGGTAATTGTAATCCATATGGTCTGCTTCCGGTAATCCTTTTAAAATTCTTAGATGCACTATGCACAAACTCGAGAGGTGGCCGTTAATCGCCCCACGCACTCGGCTATAGTATTTACTAACACATCACCTTATGCTGTGATTGCCCTTCAAAACGTTTACCACAATAAAGTAATGGTTATTTCCATACATATACACATTAATGTTCTTATCTGCTTTCATACAATCACTTTGATATTGCTACTGATTGTACACATTCAATAACAATGATGATGTATTTTAAATAAATTTCACAAACTTTTATTTCAGTAGCATAAATAGTTACCTTCAGTTTTCCCTATAATAATATTAGGTCACGCGTCTTACAATCGAACACTGATAACAAAATATCTGCTGTATTCTAATCTGCCTAAGCACATTTTATTTGTTGAAGAAAATCACTGTTTTCCTTCAACTGCATTACACTAGTTATTTGTGAATGTCTATACGCAGTGGCTATACCTGCCCTGCCAAACTATAATTTTCACAAAGAAATTCCAACAACGCGCAACCCGTACTCAAAACCCCCTAACCATCTAGCTAACTTACAACTTTTAACTCTCTCTCTCCAATTTGGGCACTCGCTTACATACCTTCTGCCCACCATATTGCAAATACGTCACAATAAATTTCCGCTCAGATCAAAATTCACCTATCACAACTGAGTATTTCGTGCGTTTCTACATCGCGTCACAATGTCCAAGATGGACTCAATCACGCTACCCTTGTACAACACTCGCCGCCATCGTTATTTTACGTGAAAATTTATAAAATCTCCTCGAAGAAATCGTCTATCCTCACCATATTCATTCAGTATATTCACCAGATTACATCAACTTTCCATGCATATCTTCGTGTGCGCGGATTTTACTTCCGCAAAATCTAACGAACTCCGTCACATTCTATCACCTTCATTCTTGAACATGCATTAATTTACCATTATTGCACAATATTAAAAGTTACTACAAACAAAAATATGCAACCATATTCCATAGCGTATACCAACCAGATATCAATAGATCACAACTAACTCACTCATACGTTTACAACCACTTCTTTTAGTCCACATTACTCCATACACAGTAGCAAAAGACCAGTAGTTATACCAGTGCCGTATCAATAAAAATTTACTCAAAACTTTATTTCTCAACCAAATTTAACACTTTCAACGCCAAAATCCTTCTATAACATTCAAATATTCCCTCATACGATAACTAAGGCTTCATTAAAAATCCAGTGGCTTATCATTTACACCCCTTACATTACGCATACACACAAAAAATTCTTTTCACGCAAACTCATTTCAGCTGCATTCAAAACACGTTACATACATTATCAAAATCTTGCACATACACGGTGCGTCAAAATAACGTTACAGCGTACATATGCAATTATCTGAATCACTTTCTGTACCACTGATATCAATATTATGGTCGTGTCGTTGGGTGATACTTTTTGAAGAATACATTCTACAATTGTCATGGAAATTACATTGTTACCTTCTGTTTACGCTCATGATTACTTAGTGCAAAAATTAATTCCATCATCTGCACATTACTTATTACACGTGACTATCGCGTGTCTGTCCGAAACATCGTACAGGTTAGTGTACAATTACATTCAGTCCTCCAATCGCTCGTCGAGACATTCAAGTTTGCATCAATAAAAATTTTGTAGCTTATAATATTGTGCTAAAACGATTTCTTTCCAGAGAAAAATGGCGCCAAAATTTGAATTTTTTAAATATTTTTTTAATACCTCCTAAACGGAAATAGGTACGATTTCCAAATTTGACAGGCGCAATGGATGGGCGATGACCATTATACCGGATCATATTTTTTGGGAGGTCGCCTACCCTTCTACCCATCCGAATTTTTTTTATGTTACGTCACTGAATAAATTCGATCTTATAGCGTTCTTGCTAAGTTCTTTACCAACAAATCTTTATTTTTGTGCATTTTCGACTTTTGCACTTGTTTTTGAGTTATTGGCCAAAATTCTTGCTATTGTACGGTCGCGTTGCGGACATAAATTTTACGTAGATTGCCTTGGACAACAAAAATCGATGCGATTTCTGAAAATTGACGTCAGTGTCAGAGTTAGCGTCGACCAATAATTCAAATGAAGAATATGCCGACATCCATTATGTTTATAGGTTCTCCGAAATCAATTCTAACGCGGCAGTTGAAGAGTAACGAGCGCGCTTTCCAAACAGAAAAACTCCAAAGTGTATGTAGACGTATATCGTCGATTTTCTGAATGTTGTCTTACCGCTTTAAAGAGCACGATCAAAATCCAAGAAGTGTAAGAAATAATGCCCGAATTCTTAGGATTTTTTATGTGTACAACAATTCAAGCACACGTCTAGTTGTTCAGCAGCACCAAATGTATTAATCGCGAAAGTTTAGGGAGCAAAAACATGATCATCGGAGATGAAGCAATTTTACAAACAATGAAGTTGTAAATTATCACAATCCTCATGTATGGGCCCTTGAAAATAATAATAATATTTATTTACAAGAAAACCCCAAAAACAACAGATACAACAATTATGAAAGTGTACAAAATAGTCAGATTTGAATATAATATAGAGTACTATAAATATTTTAATTAAGTAGTATAATTGAATTAGGTAGCAATTTAACAATTAAATTGAACCAATTACATAAGAATAAAAAGAACACAAATATTGAACTACATTACGCTTAACTATAGTATTGTGCATAGAAAGAGCCATCTATTGCTTTTATAGCGGTAAGAGCATTGTACAGGAAAAATTATTTGCATGAGGACCAGATTTGTACCAATAAAATCGCAGAAACTTGTGCTGAACTATATATATATATATATATATATATATATATATATATATATATATATATATATACACACACTTGCGTGCATAGAAATCGGCCCACTGTAAACTTTTGACTTTAACTATATTTTGCTTCGAATCTATCTATCAGATTAAGAAAAATATATACTGTTTGAAAGACAATTTCATATGCTTTAATGTAAATTTACATTTATTAAAATTTATTTCGGTTTCTTAGTCTTAAAATTGTGAAATTAACGCATGAAACAAATTATCGTTTCTTGTTACTAAAATAAAAGTGGTTTACTGATAATTACAGAAATGAACTCATAATTTTTAATAATGGGTATGACCCCTCTTCTAATAACATCCCTCATACGATTCGGCATAGATCTAATCAAGTTCGCAATTGTTTCTTGTGGGATGTCAAGTCACTCTTCTTCTACTGCCACAATAAGCTCTGGGATCGAGGTTGGGGCGCAAGTCTATTCTTTGTTTTAGCTCATTCCATAAATGTTCGATTGATTTAGATCGGGACTGCATGTTGGCCAATCCATAATCCGAAAACCGACTTCTGTAATGTAGTCTTGCACGATTCTTGCGGTGTGCCCTAGGATTATCATGCATAAAATAAATTCGTCTCCAATGTAATCGACATAAGGTACCACATGAACTGCTAAAATCTCCTCGATGTACCTAGCACCATTTAAACCTCCTCTAACGTGGCCACGGTCGTCCCATCGGATTAAAGCAGGATCGGTTCGTGCTCCCATAGAAATTGCACCCCAGATCATGCAAGAACCACCTCCATAAGCAATCCGCTCTTCAATGCAGCATTCTGCAAATCGCTCCTGGTCTCCGGTACACTTTTACTCTTCGGTCGATGCCATAGAGGCATATCCTGGTCTCATCTGAGAATAGAAGAGAACCCCACTGTTCCAATGTCCAATTCAGATGATCCCGTGCGAAACGCAGGCGTGCTTGACGATGAGCTGAGGTAAGTTTTGGACGAAGTGCAAGGGTTTTCAAGTCAGGTTACGTTCCTTAAGTCTTCGCCTTACTGTCCACTGACTAATAGTCACTCCTCGTATTTCACGGAGCTGCTGTTGCACTTGGACCGCATTAAGGCGACGATTTCTTAATGTTCTTGACACAATAAAGCGGTCATCACGATCCGTTGTATATCGTTTTCTGCCGGTACCAGGTCTTCTATGAAAGGATTTAGTCTCTTGATAACGCTGGTAGGTTCTTCGAACAGCTGCGCGTGTCATCTCCAGTTGGCGAGCAACAGTTCGCTGGCTAAGACCATTTTCAATTAGAGCAATTACTTGGGCGGCTTTTTGCGATGTAGTATGCATTAACCTAATACACTTTTAAACTAATCAAATTGCGAAAACTAATAATGTACAAATTTCAGTTGAAATGGAATAAATTCAATCTGTCAGAAGTTTGTTATTGCGTTATAATCACAACTTAAATATATTTCATTTATTTACCGGTTCCTATGCATATAAACACTAAGCACTCTTGATCAATTTCAACTTCTACCAAAGCAATTAAATTGTCTTTCAGACAGCGTAGATTTTCTTGATCTGATAAATAGATTCGAAATGAAATATAGTTAAAGTCAAAAGTTTACAGTGGGCCGATTTCTATGCACGCAAGTGTAATATATATATATATATATATATATATATATATATATATATAAAAACATTAATTTACGATTGGAACAGTTTCGTATTAATTATTGCACATCTTAATTTTAAAAATATGCATTCGTCCGTAACAACCCTACATTTTTCTCGAGTTTCAAAGTAACAGTTCAGCCGTAATTAATCATTATCTCAATGATATTTTTACATCAAGAGCGCGCATAAGTAATTACAATGATTCGTTACGCCTCTTCAGTAAACCAGCCTTTTAAGCGTATACCTGCTAGTTAGACCTCAACAGACATGTTTTTCAACCCCCAGCCAAATATATCAGTTACAAATAATCCCACATTCCTTACATAAAATATATAAATAATATATTTTGAAAACATTAGCAAATTACAACGTATTATCAAGATATAAAAATCCACTAATTATCTTTTCTATCGCGGTAACAATGGCGATTTGACAAATGGTTATTACAATAGTAAAATTTTCGCGGTCCGCTACCTACAATATCCAATACATATGCTCACTAAAAGAGAGGTCAAACGAAAAAATAACTCCCAAGTCAGTAACGTATTCTTAGTTTCAACAATAATGTGGTTAATAGTATAATTAAATCGGAGTGGTTGTTTAATACGATAGAATGTAATTCTAAAACATTCAGACAGGTTTAGCTCCTGTCCATTCATTGAACGCCAAGAGCATAACGCATTTATATCGGTCAGGAGTTTAACACAATCATGTTCAGATTTTATGGCTTTAAATATTTTAATATCGTCGCAAGTAACATAAATTTTGAATGCTTAAATATAAGCTTAACATCATTGATATATAATAGAGAAAGTAATGGTGCTAAATGCGTACCTTGAGGAACTCCTAATGTTACAGAGATAGGGACAGAGAAAAAATTATGATATTTCACTATTTGAGTACGATCAGTAAGGTAAGAGTTTTAACCATGATACCAATAGATCACATAGACCTAGCTGACTTAATTTTATGATGAGCATTTTATGATTTACTCTATCAAAGGCTTTTGTAAAATCTGTATAAATTGAGTCAAGTTGTCTATTATCTTCTAAGCATCGAGCAATGTGATTCTGATATGTTAAGAGAATAGTATTGGTAGAGAGATTTGGAAGGAAACCATGTTGCCCATCGATTATAAAATAACGAAGAGAACGAAACAGTTCTGTGATAATACTCTCAAACAGCTTGCAAATTACCGATGATAGAAATTGTGCGATAGTTCGTTATATCGGCCTTATCTTTAGCCTTGAAAATTGGAGTGATATAGCTAAGTTTCCAACGTTCCTTCATTAAGAGATATGGTGAACAGGATATGAAGAGAGTATGATAAAACAAAACGGCATTGTTTTATCAAAAACGGCGAAACACCGTCAGGTCCTAAAGTTAAACTATCCTTAAGGTTATTTATTTTGGATAATATTGAATGCAATATAATATCTACATTGCTAATATTTATGTAACTATTCGAACAATCTATGCTACTTTCTCAAGTAAGGGTATCGCTTGAATAGACAGTACTAAAGTGCCGAGAAAACAAATTTACAATATCTTGCCCTTTATGAGCTTTATAAGTACCTAAATACATACTATATGGCAGATCGTTTTCAGATTTTTGTTTGTTTATAAATGACCAAAAAAGTTTGGGATTAGACTTGATTTTATTTCTCTTTAATCCTCATGTACTAAAAAAAATGATAATTGGGTGTTGAGTGGTGGTTGTTAATAATTTCACCCCTAATATTACTTATACCCCTAATAATAAATAGAAGATTTTGTGCCTTCAACTCAGTCGACGATTAAACGGGCCATGTTCTTAAAATTTTATTTGCTTTAATTAGAAAATGTGTGTGTGGTTAGATATGTTCGCTTTACAAAAAAAAGGTGTAAGTTCAACCTGTAAATAAATGTTAAAATACCAACTTATTTTATGGAAAACAAGTAAACCGTAAATGTAATAAATGTAAAATTGGAAACAATAACAAGGTTCATTATAAAAATATTTAAGTCAAGTTATAAAGTAGGAAATCTAAACACTAATGTTAGTAAATCTGAATTAACTTAAAAATACCTTATAAACTAATGATTAGAAATGAAATACCTGTAGTACTTTTAAATTTTGGTTGTCACTGGTATACTGTTACTGATAAAATGCTGACGAGTACACGCTTTCCAGTTTGGTTGTGCAATTAATCTTGAAATGGAAATATAATAGAGTTTTGATATTCGTTGATCCCAAATAAGTAAATTCCTTTACAAACATCCAAACTTAGTTGATTTAAATGGGTTAATGTACCATTTATTTATAATTTTCTGCAAAAATTTCTACTGCGTCATCCTCGTTAAATTGAAACGTAATAGTACAATGAAATTACGGAAAAGGAAAATTTAACGTTATAAAAAAGGAAAATAAAAGTAAAAATAAAAGTAAAATAAAAGTAAAAATAAAAGTAAAATAAAAGTAAAAAGGATAAATATATCAACAATGAAAAGTAAGTTTAATTAGCTCTTACCGTAAAAAATACGACACTTTTGATAAAAATTTCAAAAGCAAATATGGACGTTTTTTGCTTTCATTATCGTAACAACAACGACCTCAAAATCATGTCTGCGCAATGTGCAAACATAAAATATCTAAACGCATGCTTCAGCCACTAAGGTATACAATTCACATGACACAAAAATGAACGAAGTTGCCTAAATTATTCCAAATTTCAACACAACTTAAAAAGGTTTGTTACACTCAGTGTATTAGATAATCTTCGTTTCAGCACAAATTTAACGCACATATGTGGGTTTATGTTATAGGAAAAACTCTTAGTAGCAGCAATTTTACCTCCTAGCACAAATGCAAATTTATTTCGTAATTTTCTGGAAAATTCGCTTGCTTGAAAATGTTGAATCCAGTTGGATGGTACTCCAGCGCATTATGGGCGGCAAGTTTGGCAGTGGTTCGATGAGAATTATCACTATCGATGGCTCGAACGTGTCGGAAATAATAACCTAAATTAGTTTCGCGGTCACAGGCCAGTTGCTTGGTCACCACGGTTGTCCCATTTGAATCCATTGCTCTGTTTGGTTGGGGTCATCTCAAATACCCGTGAGGAACTAATTGAAAGAATACAGAATAAATGTTGTGAACGAAATAATAATCGTGTCCAAATTGCGGCTGCGATTAATTCTTTTATTCGTCGGTGCCGCAAGTGCATAGAAACAGGGGAGAAGGCATTTCGCACAATTGCTGTAATACCTCAATGCTCATTTGTTGCATACATTTTTGTTTGTTAGTTAAATGTTTTTGACTATTCATACTCCCAAATTACAATTTTGCTAGACGTCAGTTTACAAACATCACTCCATTACATGCTGTATAACTAGGTCGTTACGAATTTTGGTCAAAAACTCAAAAACAAGTGCAAACATCGAAAACGCATAAACATAAAAATTTAATCAGTGGCGTAACACAAACAAATCACCCGGTATACCGATTGCGCTAAAATCGATGCAAAGTAATGGTTATTGCCCATCTAGTACGCCTGCTAAATTTGGATTTCGTATCTACTTCTATTTAGGAGATATTAAGAAAAAGTATTTAAACAATTCAATTAGCGTCATACGACAATAGATCATATAACAAATTCCCATAATTCCCACGTGTTCTATCGATTTCAGAAGTTTTCAAGATTAAACCTTAATCACCCTGTCTAATAAATATAGTTGTTTCAGTTGAACTATTCATGCCAGTTGACCGTTACCTAAAATATTGAAATTTTGATTAAATGAACCAATTCTACATTTAAAATTTACTTACTTCCGTATTAACAAACAAAATATACGTACCACACAAAAATTAAAAAACACCGAGTGCGCTTCAATAGGTATGCTATCATCATCAACGGTCTATAAACATACAATAAGGTGTATAACTTTAATTTTTAATAACTATAAGCTGTCATTAACCTGTTTGTTTTTTGACAGTTTACTTGATAAAATATAACCATGGTTACTGTATTGCTAAATTTATTTTCGGTCTCAGTCATCGTATTGAGGTTTCTGTATATAAATTCTATTTTATACCCGTGTAAATAATTTTCATTTACGATTATTACCAATTTTAAGTACAGACAGTTATGCAGGAAGATCGGTTTGTTTGGGGTAAAATTACCATTTTAGTTATGCTTGCTAAATTAAAGCCTCCCAGTCACAATTGTTCTACGGTATTGTATAAAGCCATAGACAAAAATTAATCTCGTTACAAGAATATGGCGCCCAACGTGGGTGTTCATTACTCTAAGGAACCATAATTGAAATTGTCCCCCAACCTTCAGGCCCAATTACATTTTTTATTGTTTACCTTTTTCTTTGTCGCTTATCAACACCTCACTCAGAGTCTGTGCTATATTCGTTGAATTTATTACCTTTCTATCCAAATACTACAGCTCTTACCATTATTTCGATTACTCAATGTTTAACTTTGGGCAAACAATTAAGTAAACTAAATATTTTACATACACTTTCAAACTTCCACCTCCTCGAAAGACAACTAACCTTCTGGAACCAGCTTAGCTTATGTTAGTAATTCTTCGGATTTTTCTACTTCGCCTTCGTCTAAACGTGTAGAGCCTAATGTTGCTACTGCTGTTGTGGCTCCTAAACTTTCTTCTTCGCTACCTTTCACTGTGATCACTGATCGCCATCCACTTATCGGCTGAATACATCGTAAGGCTAAAGAAAATTTGTCTGATCTCTTATCTCGTTCTGTCCCATAAGTCGATAACGTCAAACTTACTACTACTTCTTTCTTTACTTTACCGATTAAAGATCCTTGGCACTTGAATCTTCTCTATTCTCACTTCTCCTAGCAAAATTTCATGATGTGTTAAAGATAAACGTATGCGTACTTCTTCTCTTTCCGAATGCTTTTTTGAGGGATGTTCCTAAAGAACAACATCGTCGAGTGATCTCCAAATATCACGATTCTCCTACTTCGGATCATTTTGGTGTGACGACAACCGTAGCTATTATTAGCCTGTCCTATAGAGCAGATAACGCTCGCCTTGTTTATCAATGTGCCATTGGTTTGAACATAAGATTGAACAATATGTTTTTCCCGAGTCCTCTAAAAACATTTCCTCACTTTAGTTGTTGCTGCGTTTATCGTCAACTTAAAGACAATATCTTTCTCATGTTTGACACTCCTTAGTGATAATGGCGTACAATTTCGCTTCAGGGAATTCACTCATCTGTGTGCCGAATATCGCACTACTATTCTCTTTAATGGTAAATACCATCCACAAGCAAACCCTATGGAAAGGATTAATTCAGTTCTTAAAACGATATCTTCTTAAATCAATCTAAATCATCTCTTTCAGACGAACTTTACAAAAATGGGTTGTGTTAAACATGAAATAATTGATTGCCCTCCTTAGTTCGAGTTATTTTGATGTGAAAATGTACTTTTTGAGATCCTTTAGGTCCTACTCCTTCTGATTCTACACTCTGAACTAGATCGTGTGATGCTTCCTAATACTACTTACTCGTCAATTTGAATTCGCCTGAACATCAATAAAGGATTGTTTAAAGCTTATCGATGTAGAGCTACTTGATACAATCTTCCATCAGTTAAATCTTCTTTGAATGATTGTACCTGGAAACGAAATTTGTACTTTATGACGCGTCTCTTCACTTCAATGCTAAACTGGTTTCCAATTTTGTTAAACCCTATCTTATTAAGAGTTTAGTTTACGAAGATATTGTTCACTAACTTTTACACGTGGTTACCATGCACAGTCTCGCCTTTATTGTTTACATACACCTTTTAACATAAAAAAATCTTCGCTAATTCTTAATCTTATAACAATTTTCTACTTATTCTACAATTTTTACCTAATTTACAATTTTCCTTACATTAATTTTTACACCCAATAATTCTTAAGCTTTTTCCATATACTCAGTTATAACTCATTTCAATAAATTCAATATTTTAATATATTGAATACATAAAGTTTACCATAAATACAATTGACAGTTTCAATGCATTCAATAAACAATAAGCTTTCACTATAGAATGTTTTTATTTCCACTCGTTATACATTTTAATTAATTCATTCACATATATTCATTTTCATTTAATTATAACTTCATTTTATTCATATCTATTGGCAAGTGTCCGAGAATAGCATACCTCGTAACCAGAATGCTCTATATTTATTTGTCCGCTTACATCTCATTTTCTGAAATTCCACATTTATTTATTACGTCATCACTTAACTTCTCATTTTCGGATTTTTGTAAACATAATTTATAATTTATAACTTTTAGATCAGTTTAACAACTTTTTTCATGATTAGAGTGACCTGTTCTTATCTCAAAAATCTTTACCAAAGACCCTAATTTGTTTCAACTTTCATTCAAAATACTAAATTCGTAATTAATCTCATTATTAGTATTAAGAAAATTTAAAATATAAACTTAACTCTTCAGAAAATCATTTCAATACCATTAATCTTTAGGTTTTTAAGTTTTTGCTAACGTTTCGTCTACTTTCGTACATAGACGTTTTCCCACATCCACATTTAGAATTGTTGAAATTTTCATTTCGTAATTCCTAGGACATAACTTCTCTTAAATAAAAAAAAATGTCCTATATTTGCAATTTTAAGTTTGAAAAAAATTTATTTTCTAACTATACCCATTTCTAAAACGTTCCCTGACAAACTTTTGTTAATTTTAAGGAATTATAACTTCTACGCTTGTCGTAAACTTCAAATTTCCTTCATTATTAAATAAAAAACCATTTATTACAATGATGTTAAAATACCACTTCTATTTACAATTCTCTATTATAATGCAAAATTACTTCGTTTATTTAATATCCTCTCATACAACGTGCACCCCTTTGAAATGCTTTCACTTAAAAAACACAATTATTTCTTAATAATATTAAATATCCTAACTATTATATACAATAACCACATTTAAACGCACAACGTTGTAAAATTACATAAAACGTTCCAATTCCATATTAACTATATGTGTAATCTAATTTTACTTTACACTGAATGTTCCTTTTTTGTCTTTAAAATTATTATTAGAATAATTTTCTTTTAGGTATTAAATCGTGTATTTTTTTATTAATCTTCGTATAAATTTGTACGGTTCGAAAATAATTACAGTTATCGTTCTCAGTAAATGTTAATATCTATAAGAATTATTTAAGACATCAAAAATAAATTTATAACTGAAAACGAAAATATAAGCCTAACATTACCATGAAAGTTTGATAAATGTAAGTAGAATGGGTCCAGCACCGGACAAAATGGAGTGGGGGTAAGCCACGCCCCCGGCCCGCACAGGACAAAATGGGGTAGGGGTCTGGGTGGACCTAGGAGTGGGGACCTTTTTCAACCCCTGGGCGCAGTTTATTCCCTAATTAAGGTCCTTTTGGCCGTATTAAGAGCCTTTTTGGCGGTCCAGTCCTCTGGTTAGGGGTGTGGGATGCCCCTATGGAATGGTCTAGCGGCCATTTTGACTGAGTTAAGGAGGGGTTAAAACTAGATAAGACCCTTATGGGTTCATTAAGGGGGGCTAAGACTAGGGCACACCCATCTTTTTACCTGATTGTACGTGTAATCGGCCATTTTGTCGGTCATCTTGTCGATTAAGCACATTTTGGCATAGGTCTTCGGAACTTGTTCGTAGGCCTTCGCCTATTGTCGTGACTCCCTTGGCGGGAAATTCGAATTTGTATTCTAATAAGGGGCCTAATGCTAACTTATAAGACAGGTATAGGGCTTCGAAACTTGCTTTCGGGTCTTCGCCCCCTTATCCTGGCTCCTAGGCGTGAAATCTGAATTTGTATGTAAGTCTCTGCAAGTTATGGCGGGAACTTTGAATTTGTATTCTAATAAGGGGCCCTAACGCTAACTTGTAAGACAGGTATAGGGCTTCGTAACTTGCTCTCGGGCCTTCGCCTTCTTGTCAAATTTGTATTCTAA
Source organism: Vesta saturnalis (assembly GCA_036346205.1). Taxonomy (NCBI): domain Eukaryota; kingdom Metazoa; phylum Arthropoda; class Insecta; order Coleoptera; family Lampyridae; genus Vesta; species Vesta saturnalis. The sequence goes on along the minus strand of JARFJB010000255.1, from coordinate 4,805,367 downwards.
TAAGGGCCCTAATGCTAACTTGTAAGGCAACTATATATCTTTTGGAATTCGCTCTCGGAGCTTAGCCCCCTTATCGTGGCCCCCTTGCCCCAAATTTTGAATTTGTTTGTGGAGCCATCTACTTGTGTATAAACTAATGAATGCTTTCTGTAATAGAAGTGGCTCTACCTAGCGGTATATTTTAAAACTACGTACAGATCACTGTAATGGTTATGGGAAAAATTTTAAATAAGAGGACCTTGTCCTAACTTGTAAGGTAGGTATAAGACGTCTACAACAGCTTTCGGGGCTTAGTCCACTGTTACACACCACTTATTAGGGTTTTAATTATGAGTCATAATTAAATTGATAAATAAAAAAGATAAACGGTTTTAATCATTTATTATAAGTAATACTATTTTGAGATTAAAAACTAATTAATGTTTTCTGTAATAGGGGCTGGCGTTATTGGAAATGGAAAAATGCTAATTAAAATATTTTACATACAAGATCTGCCTCTGCCAAAATGGGCCTTAGATTTATAAGCAAGCCTAAACGTCCTAAGTCGTTATTAATCTGTTTTTAATTATGAGTCATAATTAAATTTTGACAGCCATTTTGTTTTAGCGGGAAATTTGAAATCGCCCCTTGTCAGAAATTAATCAAATCACTCGATCAGCAAAAAAAATCAGCCAAAGCATATCAAACCAAATCAATCAACCTCGATCAAATCAAACAAATCAATTAAGCAAATCTCAAACAAGTCAATCTCGATCAAATCAAAGAATCAGATCAATCACAATCATTCAAAGCAATTAACCAAATCAATCAACCTCAATCAAATCAAACAAGAAGCTGAGCTAACAATTCATTACCTTCATGTAACGATTCTCCCACTGTACATACCTAGCTTACACCTAGTGTATATACCACTTACTTTGTAGGTAAGGCTAACCGACAACCAGAACTGGCTCTCCCTAAACGTGAGGGCACCGGCGTGGGAAAACAATCGATCATCATCAAAACAATTCAATCGCAATCAATCAAATCTTACAGCTTGCAAAAATCAGCTTACAATTCAAAAATACTGGTTTGGTTTACTTACAGCTTGCTAAAACCAACTACAATTCAAAAATACATGAGAAGGCTTCGGGATTATTGTCAATATACGACCATCAAATTAGGTTGTAACGCTATTGACGGATTTTGCTTAAAGTGCTAAAAATACGTTTTACAGTTAAACTAGTAAAAGTACCTATACAATAACAAATATAACCAAACTCGAAATCAGACCTGTATATTATTCTGCATACAAGGATTGCCTTATCGGAAATACCTCAGGCAAAAAGGGCCTTAGATTTATAAACAAGCTTGAACGCAATATTTCGTTATGAAAATGGGCAATCGCCTGAGGACAAATAAACAAGCTGACTTTCATTTCCATTGATAATACGCATGTAAATTGAAACTAATAGCGATTTCGTTTTGTAAGGCAACTATAGGACTATGTGTTTTATTTTACACAATGCTTATCATTATCTTTAGACAACCATAATAATAATAATATCACTCAAATTCGGAAATACCTCTGGCAAAAAGGGCCCTAGGTTTATAAACAAGCTTGAACGCACTATCTCGTTTTGAAAACGGGCAAACAAGCTGACTTTGTTTTACAATTTTGATAATACACAAGCGTTTTGAAACTAACACCGATTTCATTTCGTAAGGCACCTGTAGGACTGTTTTATTTTACCCACGCTCAACATTATCATTAGACAACCATAATAACAATAATATCACTCAAATTAACGTGTACACTATTGACGAGTTTTGAATACAGTGATAAAAATAAGTTATACAGTAAAATCAGTAAAAATGCCTATACAACAGCAAATATAACCAAACATGAAATCAGGCCTCTAGCAATACTTGCCTTAAAAGTTAGCATTAGGACCCTTATTAGAATACAAATTCAAATTTCTCTCAATAAACAATCAGAATGCAGAGACAAATACAAATTGAAATTCAAATTTTCCGCCAAGGGGTGACGATAAGGAGGCGAAGGCCCGAGAGCTAGTTGCGAAGCCTCATACCTGTCTTACAAGTTAGCGTTTGGGCCCCCTTATTAGAATTCAGATTTAAATTTCCCGCCATAACCTGCAGACTTAAATATAAATTCAGATTTCACGCCTAGGGGTCAGGGCAAGGGGGCAAAGCCCCCAGAGCAAGTTGCGAAGCCCTATACCTGTCTTATAAGTTAGCATTAGACCCTTCATTAAAATACAAATTCAAATATCCCGCCACGGGTGTGACAATAGGCGAAGGCCCACGAACAAGTTCCGAAGACCTATGCCAAAAGTCCTTAATCGACAAGATGGCTGACAAGATGGCAGACAAAATGGCCGATTACACGTACAACCAATCAGGCAAAACGATGGGCGTGGCCTAGTCTTAGCCCCGCCTTAATTAAGCCGTAAGGGCCTTATCTAGTTTTAACCCCTCCTTAACTCAGTCAAAATGGCGGCTAGACCAAATCCTAAGCGAATCCCACACCCCTACCCAATAGGGTGGACCGCTCCTAATATGGCCAAAAGGACCTTAATTAGGGGCTAAACTCCGCCCAGAGGTTAAAAAAAGGTCCCCGAAAAGAAGCCGACCTCACTCCTAGCCCCACCCATTTTGTGCTGTGCGGGAACCATTCTACTAATGTATAAAGCTAACTATGGAATCTAATTCTATTTTATTTTAGCAAATACTAGCTAGACCTTTAACAATAAATTATTATTAGACTGCTTTAAAGACGACAAATCAGAACGGACGAAGGCTAATAATGAAAAATGTCATAATCAATGAACAAATTTGATCAAGTTATGATGTAAGTATGTGTGAAAAATCTTCTGAAATAGATAAAAGCATTGAGAAAGAGAAACTTCACACACCAATTAAAGATCTAAAAAGAAACAGTTTTCGGTTGATAATTGTAATTATTATTGTGCAGTGAAAACATGATATATACGTTTAATGATTTTAATTGGTAAAGCATTTACTTCAAGGTCTAGAAAAATCACAGCAAAACACCTAAACATACCAAAAGCTAAAATTAAAACTAAGACGCATCATTGTGCCTTTTTTCAATTGCCAAAACCTATTTAAACGGAGATTGACTTCTTGCCTAATGTAGCTGTGACACAAGACGTAAAGAACATATGAAATTTTGTTGATTGGGTCAACCAGAGAAGTCTGCAGTGGCTGAGCATGCTTTAAATAATTTAAATCATGACATCCAATTTAATAATATGATAATATGGTCAAGACAAACTCATTATGTTCGTTTACAGCGTGAAGCTATTGAGATATTTAACTATCCTAATCGCATCAATAAGCAAGAAAAAAATCTCCGCTTAAATCTTATATTTAAAATAAAGTACAATGGTACGTCTTAATTTTAATTTTAGCTTTTGGTATGTCTAGGTTTTTTGCTGTTTTTCCTAGACCTTGAAGTAAGTGCTTTGCCAACTATATACAGGGTGTTGCTATATCGAACGACAACGCTCTATCCCAGAGAGCTCTCGTTAATAGATACATTTTGAGATAGGCACATGGACCCTTAAAGGGCTTAGTTGCTGAGGTATAGGGTGTTGAAATTTTGAAATCAAAATTAAAAATTTGCCCTAAATCAAAAACGCCTTTAAATATTTTCTTCAAATTTGGTGATCAATATGCTCTTTAGGAAAGTAATATTTTGACATAAACTAACTTTTGAAAAATTTAACCAGTACCATGCTATCGGGGTAGAGGAAACTTTTACACCCCTATTTTTGACGCCACTGGAGAAAATTTTTTATTTTTACTTTTTTAAATTCCCCGTTCATTTTGAAAAAGTAATAACTTTTTATGAAGCTAAAACGAACGATGCTATAGAGATTTGATTTTAAACAAAAGTCTGAAAGTTCTCAGATAATTAACAAATTATGATTTGTACTGTAATTTGCCTGTCTACGGCTAAACAAATAATATTTGACTAAAATTATTATTAATTTTATTAATTACATAAATAAAAAGTTTGCCTCGAGTAGGGTTTGAATCTACGACCGGTACTTTGCTAGAGTACCGCACTAACCAACTACGCTATCGAGATTCTAGCCCCAATCGATGTAAATTTTGTCTTTATGAATGTGGAACTGATGTAAATACTAAATATAGAATAAATAAAGTCAAAATTTACATCAATTAGGGCTTGTCTCTAGATAATAAAGTAATATTTGTTTTAATCCACACTATTAATTCAATTTTGAATAATGATTAAGAGTAAATAGTTGGAAAAGAAATACAAATTATTTGTGGGCTTAATTTCTGAGACCAGTTACTGCAATTTAATAAAAATAAAACTCAGAATAGCGCAAAAGCTATCAAAATTAAATTCAAACAAGTGTATTACAACAGTAATAAAATTAACAAATTACAATAGTAGTTCAAACTGTTGGCCGTTTACTTGCAAGCACGTTCTACGACGTTTTCCCTTTGAGAATAACTCCGGATTGGACTGAATGTGTTCTGCCGCAGCTTGAATTAGAACTTCTTCAGTTTCGACTATGGTTTCGTACACTAAGGACTACATGCAGTCCCAGACAAAAAAAAGTCGATAGGGTTCGGGTGAATTACACCACAAATTATAATTTGTTAATTGTCTTGAGAACTTGCAGATTTTTGTTTAGAAGCACCTTCATTTTAGCTTCATAAAAGGTTATTACTTTTTTGATTAAAAATGAACGGAGAATTTAAATAAAGTAAAAAAAAATTCTCCAGTGGCATCAAAAATAGCGGAATAAAAGTTTCCACTAACCCCGATAGCATGCCACTGGTTAAATTTTTCAAAAGTTAGTTTATGTCAAAATATTACATTCCTAAAGAGCATATTGACCACCAAATTTGCAAAAAATATTTAAAAGCGTTTTTGATTTGTCGCAAATTTTTAATTTTGATTTCAAAATTTCAACACGCTGTATCTCAGCAACTAAGCCCTATAAAGGTTCGTGTACCTATATCAAAATTTATCAATTAACGAGAGCTCGCTGGGGTAGAGCGTTGTCGGTCGAATATATCAATACTCTGTATATGTTAAGCTACCACAGAACTGTAACAATCTAACATATGTAATTATAATTACAAATCATAATAAACGTACTACATTGTGTTTTCACTGTACAATAACAATTACAAATTGTAATTGTGACAATTTGCATAAAATTGTCGACGCATTATTTAATTTTTTCAAATGTTATATAGTTCGCGATATTAGTTCAGTGTTTTGTACTCAAGGTAAATTTAATCGTGTACGTTACTTTACCACATGTTATAATTGAGCCTTACGTGTAGAGTTTGCAATAATTGTAACTGCTTAAATTTTATCCAAAACTCATAAATTGTAAATAAGTTTATATTATTGCAGCTTACACTTCCATGATGTAACGCTAATAACCGGTCCTGCTTCATTCAATTAAATAACAGCGTAGGGATACAACTAAACGACCATGTTTTGTAAAATTTGAAATATTGAGAAAAAATTCAAAATTACATTTCTTATAAATTCTACATAGTAAGACGTACATAGAATATTCAATAAACTCATTTTCCACATTTTTTTGTGGTGCACCAAATAAAAACATATCAAATAATACTATTAAATAACTTACCATAAATGATTTCTTGATAGCGCCAAAAACTGCTGATACCCCGGCACCTGCAAGAGAAATATGCAATTAATGTACTTCAACAACGAAAGCATATCGTACACAAGTAAATAATAATAATTAAATTAAGACGTAGTACACTCTGCATATTAGCATATTAATATTAATAACACTAGTAACTAGTCCTAAAGTACGAGAAATAATTATTGATCCCTTCCACAAGGACAGGCTGTAACCACAATTTTGGTACAATATAAGTAAAAAGATAGAATATTCCATTAGATTGTAGTTCTTTAATACTGCTCATACTTTTATTAGATTTTTTCTTGATTTCCAATTTGATTTTTAGTGCCAGGATAGGTTGAAGGATGGTGTTGAAATATAGTCTTGTGATTTACATCACGTAATTGATCGGAACTGAAAAAATATATGGGGTGAGTACAAGAGGTTAGGTTAAGTTAGCTTGAGAGTAAATTGTATTTTCATGAATAAAAAATTGTTAGAATTATGTTTTCCGTGGGCACGCACTCAAAAACAATTGTCAAAATTAAAGTTCTCAGCGATAAACATAATAAGGCGTTCAGGCAAGATAGTAAACTAGCAGGAACTCCACCAGTAGGATGCTGTCTGTAGCGGAGACCTCTTATTTCCATGGGATCTGTCTGCCAGAGGAATCACAGTTCAGTATCGATCGGCATAACAACACTGACCAAACACTAATAAAGATCATTAACACACAGTTGTAAATACTAGATGTCCGGATTTAGCGTTTTTTAAATTGAAACGTAAACGTAAAGAATAAAATCGCAAGCGTTGGGAGGACAAGATCCCAAGTATAGTAAGAATGTAAACGTGTCCGTACTTTTATGCAGCAGAAGAGAAAGTGCGAGCAAATTAATCGGATTTATAAACGTATGCGGAGAAAAATAAATTAATTAGTTAGTTAAAATTATTATTAATTTTATGAAATACATGAAAAAACTTAAAATAATTTAATTAGATAGTTGCTTATGTTAAAGAACACGATAGCTGCAATTGCTTTTCAATCATTTAAAAACATATAAATTTAAGTTACACAGACTTCCCATAAAGGCTGAATATTTTCAATTAATAGACAATTGCAAGAACTATCGATAAGGATATTTTAATGATTATAGTGTACAGAGAAGTATGCTGCCTTTATGGTTATCATTCATAATTAAAATACTTATCTTCTAGGTTATAATCATGTATTTCTATGTGTATTTCTTACAAATATTCGATAACAATTACAGTTAACGTTGTCAGCAGATGCTAACACTTCCACACACCCACACAGACACACATTCACACACACACACGCACCACACACACACACAACACCACAACACACCACACACACACACACACACACACACACACACACACACACACACACACACACACACACACACACACACACACACACACACACACACACACACACACACACACACACACACACACACACACACACACACACACACACACACACACACACACACACACACACACACACACACACACACACACACACACACACACACACACACAAAAACACACACACACACACACACACACACACACACACACACACACACACACACACACACAACACAAACACACACACACACACACACACACACACACACACACACACACACACACACACACACACACACACACACACACACACACACACACACACACACACACACACACAACACACACACATTCACACACACACACACAACTAGCTACACAACACACTTACACAATCATTCGTACTCAACATTATAGTATTTCACGTATATTCTCATGAAAGTCAAACAGTCAACTAACAAAGTCTAAATATGTATAATTGTTATAAATCTTCTTATTAATTATCAGACATTGAATTGAAAAGCTTAGTATTCTAATTACATGGTAGGATCAGTTGATACTTTTATTGTCAGAGGTAGTTCCAACTCTAAATTACTGTATTACAAATATAAGGTCAATTTATAGAGATACCGAGCTGTTAGTTGACCAGAATGCTAATGGTAATGGTTCGTTGTGACGGTCTCTTGGAATGCAGTTTTCGTGCCCAGACTGGATTTCTTTTACGGGGACATTTGAAGTCTTTTGTTTACAGGATACCACCACAATCCCTTAAGGATTTGCGTAACAGAATCATAGAATCAAGTCTTTAAAAATGTTCGAATAGACTGTATTATTGTTTAAATGTAAATGGTAAACGTTTTGAACATTTGATTTAATTAAAATAGTTAGATTTGTTGTTACTATCTGTTTTAATTATTTCGACATTTGTATATTGTCCAAGTTTACCAGCTCTTTACCTAAACATCTGGTAAATGAACTTTAGTTGTAAATATCCTACAAATTTCATTATATAATTAAGTCAATTTTTCACATAGAGATACCGAGCTGGTAGCGTAGTGGTGACACAACATGCTTAGCATTCGGGAGGTAATGGGTTCGATTCCCGTTACCGTCTACATTGTATGAGGTTTTTTCAGGGGGTTTTCCTCATACACATGTAGCGGCATGGTCACTGCGTATATGCACACCATGTGCGGCTGCTTAGGGGAATGCTGGGGTAGTATTTTCCCCCTCAGAACCCTAACTCCGTTCCTTCCGATCCTATCCTAACCACAACCATCCTTAATCCCACCATGCATATATACGTAATGTATGTATGTATGCTGGGAATCCATGATTGTGGCTGAAGGAGCTCGGAAAGCTCGAGCAGCCCGTCCTCCCCCTTGGGGAGGGAATGAAGTACGTGGCCTTTTCCTTTTTCCACATAGAGATACTAAAAAAACTATGCTCTTTCAGTATGTCAAAAAAATACAGGGTGTCATTTAAATTTTTGGACCGGGGGTGGCGAATACCACGTTGGGGTGGTATCTCATATATTATTAATTTCCCTCTACTTCCTGAATGACATTCAAAATTTCAAGTCGATATCTTTTAAAACACCTGATATAATTCCATTTAAAGTTTTCGCGCGGACATATACACACCACCTCAGACAGCAGGTAACATCAGTTTTGTTCGAGTAACGAGATCGAAAACAAGAAAACTAATTAATGGATTGCAAGAATAATATGGTTCTTAACACCCGCGGAAATTTCAAGACGTACGTATACATATATACCCCATGTAGCCCCCCCCCCTCATACAAACACACACGCACGCCACACACAAACGTATTGAACAGGTCTATAACAGTAAACAATTTTTACAGCCAAAGCGACGGTAATGAAACGTCATGATTATTAATTGGGTGCGCTCCGAAATATGAAATGATCTGACGGGTTAGAAGTAGATCCCAATTTTGTTTTATTTAATTTAATTAATGATCATTTAATTCTTTTTTTACTATAAAGACTAAGTTAATCCTAAGGGGGAATAAGGTTTTAGTTCGCATACTTAAAATAGAGGTAAAATTGGTATCTATGTTTAAGGGATTGCAGGTATCTGCGTTGCTTTACCCAGGTGTTTAAGATGATTTGGTCAACAGTTTCCAGATTCTAGTAAAGGTTTCGAGCTGGGTAGCTTCCTGATTTTAGGTGGATATGATAAAACGTACTATCTTGGAGTAATCATCACTGTTTATTATGGTTACCAGGGCAGTGTTTTCAATCCAAGTCAGGTGAAGAATTTACTGATATGCCCCTCATTTTGGTGGATTCACGCGAGTGATTCTCAGCGAGTATCATATATATCGTTTACGTTTAAAATATCCCAGGTCAACACGTAATTAAAATTTCACGATTGGCCAGACTGAGCGGATTCCCGTTCTTCCAAAAAAATATTCGCAAAATGTTCAAATGATGTTATTTATTTTTTAAATTAGTAGTGGGTGTTGCCTTATTGGATTATTGATGGTAGTAAAACTGTGTTAAGAAATATAATTCGGTATTAAGAGAAAGTAGATTAGCAACGAGTATAGGACATCAGTGGTATATCAAGCACTATATGAATAACTACTGTTATCAATAGTTGGGGCCAGTAAAAACCGTTATCTTGCTTAAGATGTAGTATATTTTACTGGTTATTCATTGGAAAAATTTGTCAAAACCGTGTAGACAACACACACACACAAATTACGCGCCTCTTCCAACAAAAAACCTAACTAGAAACAAACTCACGGATTGTCGAACCGTAGACTTTTGTGCCTTCCCTGCAAGCGTTAGTCAACTAAAGTAGAGCAGACCCTTTTCTTTACAGAGTTGTCGATGAAAACTACATGACTCAAAACATTCTCCTTTTCCGAGCTATAGGTAAAAACCATTCTGCTCCTACCCCTTGCTAACTTAGGCAAAAAGCACAAAATTGTCCTGCAAACACTTCCTTATTACCTGAATAATTACACGCATTCACACAAAACACCGAAAAACATACATTTTGAGACTCATCAAGTATATACCTAACACACATTTTATTTCCTACTTACTTCTTTATTCAGAAAAATCAATGTTAGTATTTGAAGAACATTATTTCAATTTCCTTTAATATAAAATTGGTTTCCTGAAAATCGTAAAATTTAATTCTTTGGAATATATAATTTATATTATATCTAAAGTAATAAAGTTCTCAGAAATTACGTTTCTTTGAAAGACACTTGGGCGATAAAAATTATTTTGCTTTAAAACCTGATCAATTTCATTAGATTAATATATTTATCTAACCAACCGGCTTGCTATAATCAAACGTGAATATTCCACGATTTCAATCCTATTAAAAATAAAAACTATTCATATTATTGAATTAGACAGATAAATGTGTTTTCTTTTGAAAGTAAAAGAACATCAATGTTAACACGTGCTCCCTTGATAACAAATTTAAATTAGGTCAAACTTGTTAAACTAAATATTGGCTCGTAAAGAAAACTTTCTGTTGAGTAGAATCGATGTTCAAAAATCAAAAATTGTAAACAAACACTAGATTTTCATACACTTCCAGTTACTCCGTTCTCTTTGACATTTGAAAATCACCGGCAAAGTTAAATATCGTTAACACAACATTTCCACATTTTCAACCACAAGTATTTAGTTAGACACAATTTGTTTCATCAGGCGTGCTTCCTCTAGCGTACTCAACAAAATTCCCCCAGATTCAAATAACAAAAGCTTATCAACACCTATGAACAATAAATGAGCAATTAAAATGAACCAGATTCAGGTGGACGCCCCTGTGACCACAGAAATACACCGGTACTAGTATTTATTTAATTCCAGAATAATTTTTTTGTTTATACAGGGTGTATCTAAATAACACGGAAAAAATTTAAGAGGTGATTCTCCGATGAAAATAAAGGAGGGATTTTCGGTATACAATTTTTTGAAAACACCCTCTGCCCCTGCAAGAATTCCAAAAAAAAACTGTTTTTCTTTTTTATCTTCCCTGTATATTAAGCTAAAGAAACGAAACTTGGTGAACAGTATCTGTTTAATAAAACTACACTTTCTGATAATTTTCACCCCTGTAGTATTTTTCTAAGGGGTTGGAATAATCAACTCCTAGGATGTTTTTTCCACAAAACGTTTTACATTTAAAAAGTATATTTAAAAAGCCATTGTAAACAACCGGCAGCTAGATCTTACGGCAAAATACCCTCGCGTTAAACAGCTCGACTTTTTGAAAAAGCATTGCAATACATTTACTTTGTTTTCTCGTTAATCTTTAACTTTTCGAAAAAACTTGAAGAGATCAAAAAGTTAGTGCTTTTTAAATATAAAAAGGTTTGTCGAAAGCCATAACAAAAAACATCTTAGGGGTTGATTGATTATTTCAATCCCTTAGAAAAATACTCAGGGGTGAAGAAATTTCAGAAAGTGTAGTTTTATTAACAGATATTGTTCACCAAGTTTCGTTTCTTTAGCTTAATATACAGGGAGCAAAAATAAAAATTATAACAAATATTTATATAAGATCCCTTAATATGGGTATGGTACACACAATTTTTTGTAGTGGCACATTTTAAATTAATGAGTCAGTTAATACTTTAAAGATTCCTGTAGTAAGTTGGAGTACATTTTTCATAACGCTTTGATCTATATGTAGAGTTAATTCCTGATATTTAAAGATTAATAATACGTGTTTTTCAAGTAATTTTTTTAGAACAAGGATGTATACGGCAATATATTTGAGAGGGAAGTTTAATTTCTCAATAAATGGAACTGATCTTACAATTACTACGGATGGTGCCTAATATTTGAATATTTTACCACGTTTGTTACGCATTTTTGAACCACGCCGTTGCCACTGCAGTTAGTTGGCAACCACTACCTTTATTCTGTAACGTATCTAATATATTAATTGCACGTTACAGTAGGTGTAACGTTATTGACGTGAGTCATAAATTTACAATTAGGTTGACAAAAAAGAAAAAGAGAGGTGAAAGGAACGTGTTCTTAATAATTTTCAGAACATTATTATTACAAAAAGCCATTAAACGATCAAATAGAAGAATTTCTCACACAATTTTGAATACTACACATTTTTTTACTGTTTCTAAACTCCTTTAAATTTTTTACGACATACGTTTTATTGTAATAAAATTGCTATACACTTAAAAGAAGACACGAAATTGCAGAGAATGCAACATAAAAATCTTTTTATGCTGTTTAAGAATGTCACGCTAAAAAATTTCAAAGAAAACAATAACTACTACTATGTTAAATTCACGGTCATTACATTTAAGAAGAGTTTGATAATTTTGATGTACATTAATAAAAAGGTTCCCACATTTTTTTGTTGCGTAATCATGAATAGTAAATAAAACTCAATTAGATGTCCATTCAGCGTAGAACATAGATATTTCCGGATTTCTAATGAAATTAAAATTTACTAAAAATATACAAGGTATTTCCTAAAGCAAAACAGTAATGAATTGTTGCGCTTTTACTATCGGCGGGGCGAGTTTAATGAAAACGTTACATAACTTTGCTAATATATATATATATATATATATATATATATATATATATATATATATATATATATATATATATATATAATATTTAGCACTTACGACTAAATTAAAAAATTAAAGAAATATGCCAATTTAGATTATTAAATAAATTAAGTATGGACATGGTTCCTACATGAGTTTATGTGTCTTTTTCGTAGTTATCTACACTTTTGTATCGTATTTGAGTAATTACAATGTAGATTAATATTGTAGGTAATGCATACAATGAAAATCAATATTAATGGTGCCCTCTGCTGGTGGCGGATGAAGGGAAGGTAAAAAGCCTCAGTTGTATTTTATCGGACTTAGACTGTATATATGGTGCGGAACCAAACGATAGTATATTTCATAATCGGGACGAGCTGAGAACGATAATGAAAGATAAACCGGTCTCCAACACCTTGATCTTTCATACGATCATAATAATTTTGTAATGGGACCAATATTTTGTAACGCCGTTACAATACCGATTGTGATTTAGAGGTTTTCACCCAGCACAATCTAACAAGAATAACCCAGCAACTAGTGAAGTGCGTAGAGCACTTTGGATTGTCACATGTGGATGGATTCGACGTAGAATTTTTTTTTTGAATATTCATATATTTGAATATCGTTTTGTCGAATTACGATAAATGTAGTTTTACATAAATTTGTGTGCTTATTACGTTGAAAGGAAATAGTTACGTTTTGAGAATTAAATTGGTTATCACAAAGGGTTTTATGAAATATAATATACGTGTTTTCGCCGTTGAAATTTATTTTGCTTATCGTGCTTATATCGCAAGTCCGACACCCGTTGAGTAATTCTTGGTATATTGTAGGTGACCAGTTCATTTTGGATAGTTGTTAATGGGAAGTGTATAGCGGGTTTATTTGAGTAATAGAGTTACTTATTGAAAAACAGAATCTCGATTCTAGTTATCAGGTTTGTTTTTTCCTGGGAAATATCCATTATGCAGTTTTAGTATGGAAGATTTTTTTAGTGTGGCGGTAAAAAGAGTACGTGATTTTAGTGGGGTAAAGGGTTTTGTTTCCATTAGTTAGTTAGGCTGTGAAGAGAACAGTTTGAAAGGTGCGCAAGTGATGTAGTTATCGGGTGCGCAGTTTACCTACATTTTACCTAGTGTTGACTGAAGATATCGTGAGGGAGTTAACCCTTTTCACTGCTTGTGGATTATGGATAGGATTCAACCATCCTGTGTAGTAGCAGTTCATCGATTTGTTCTGACCTACTGGTTTTTTTTAAAGAAAGATAAAGTATTAATGCTTATCTATTTTTTGGAGTAAAATCGCGCTTAAGCGGATTGCGCTATTCCTTTTTGGCAGCTTATTCAGATAGACAAAAGATTGCTGTAAATATATGGCTACAATAAATTTTGTGTTTATAAAAGGCAAAGAACGTTGTATAAGTAAATCAATGTTTGTGTAGATAAATTCAGGCAAAGCAGTTATTAAATCACCTCTTTGAAACGGGCGTAATACCTTTGGGATATTACTTTTGTCAGTTTAACCCGCTACAAAGAATAAAATTTGAGTTCATTTAAACTTTTTTATAATTTCAACATTATTGAATAAAATTTAATATTGTTATTGTGAAATTGAAATTATTATTTTTTATTAATATTTTATTAAAACTGAATGGGTTCAATTTATAAAGGTATCATTTACTAGTTAAATTTTACTTCGCTTGCTAATTAATTTCGGTTTGCGTAAATGAATTTTAAGATTTACGTTTACGAATTCCTTTCTTAATTGGTTGCGACGGCTAGCTCAAAGTTAAAATAAAGAAACGATCATCGTTATCATTAACCAAAATTATGCTCGTTTCGATTTATTTATTTATCTGGATTCTTATTGAGCTGATTTCTTCTTACATTTATATATTCAATATTTGTATAAGCTTTTAATATTAATAATCTTTAGCAATAAAAGTAAATCAAACGTTATACTCATTTAATTAAATTCCAAATCTGAACGAAAATGCATCAATACGTTATTTACAAACACATATAAAAATCAAACCTATAATCTAGAATAACCTTCTTAAAACTAACATACCAAATAAAATCTTTATCAGAATTAAACAGTTGTTTTTCGTTTTAATTGTGATGGTCAAATGTAAAGTTTCGAGAAAATCAAACACAAAACCGTTTTATTTATTAACACAAACAAAAAAGGTTCTTACTTATTTTTGTAGAACTCTGGAACCGTTCTCCTTTGTTGCCCTTATCTTTTCTTGTACTTTTGTTGTAGCCGAATACGCTTCTAATTGTCTTCCATCAGGGAATGATTTTAGTAAATAATTGCTCGATATATTTAACTATACAGTTTTTACTTAATTCTTCCGTTTTAACTACAAACGGCGTGCGCAACAAACCGCAAGAGAGCTATGAAAGACCATTCTTTTAATCATAAATGTTTTTGTTTATTATATTTTCTATATCATGGTCTTATTGTACTTTTATCACTCGCTATCAAAACATCAACTTAGAACACTTTCAACTCGCACCTAATCGCCAAATTGACATTTGCACTTTTAATTCTTTTTTGTAGCCTTTTATTATTTTAATAAGGAAGGTAATTGCGCTTCTTCCTTGTTATACACCAAATTTAGGGCAATTTTGTTATTACCTTGTAATCCGTGCCTCGGTGACGAATTACTCTGATCGCTTATTTAATGCACCTGTTTTTGGTCGCTTACTTAACGCGACTGTTTTAAAAACTGCACATCATTATTATGACAGCGTCTCATCCCTTCCAACACATCAATGCACTTGCAAATGCCGCGTATTTTAAATATTTTCAAATTGAATATATAGGTAACTTATTGAAATAAACTTTTCATCTTAATATCAATTACGTTAAAATACAAATAAACAATAACCATTTCTTTATCCAGAAAAATAATATATAAATCTCTAATCTAGTATAATTTAGCGCGAATTTTTGATTTTTTTAAAGCTCCCGTTACAACTTGGCTTAAATATCTTCATTGTTAGATTTGCAAGCATAAGTTAAAAGAGTCGGTTAGTTAAAATTGATAGAAAAGTTTCCGAGTCCTATAGGGCCGTGTTTGTAGAAAGATAGTGGTATTTTCCAAATCAACTAACGAAGAGTCAATCGTACGGGATTTACCCGCTGAAAGATGTAAAGAAAACTTAAGGCGGCTAAGGAGAGCTCTGCAATTCATAATGCTAAAATCGCTATAAAATGGCCATTTTGGACGTAATCATTTAATAAAGAAAAAAAACTATGCGTAGGACAAATTCTATGTAGTATAGTGATCAATTAATGTAAACCCTCTGGTTTTAAATTAAATATTTAGGTTACAATCTTGGTCGAAAGTTTCGTAAAAGTATTAGCTCTCCTTAGGAACTTTCGACCAAGATTGAATTTGTAACCAAAAGGTTTACATGAATTAGTCACTATACGACATAGAATTTGTCCTACGCATAGTTTTTCTTTATTAGATGATTACGTCCAAAATGGCTGTTTTATGGACATTTTAGCAATATGAATTGCAGAGCTAGCCTTAGCCTTAAGACTGAAAATTTTGTTTATGTTTATGGTCGTAAGGTAAGTAAGTTTTTTGCTTGTTTTAAACTTTGCTGAACATATTTGCATATATGTGCTTAGATCACGATATTTTCGATTATAAACAAACTAGCGCCGATTTACAGCTTTCCCTATTGTGACTTATGTTTTACGAATTATCCTACATGTAAATTAATATCACACCCACACCTAACCACTGAGCTACCGCCCCCTTTCCCTTATCTGTTACATCATATTCTACCGCCAGTTTCTCCCATAACCGGATGTGTGGTCAGAAAATTCATTATTTGCTCTAAACTAGTATAAATCTTAGTAAGGGCAACTCTTTTTACATGCCATAAACTTTCTAAAGTTCAAAAAGTGAATTAAGAGAGAGTAGAGCTGAAAGAGAACATTTTAAATCGCTCATATACTGTCAGGTTCTTTTGGTCCAGAACGATGACAGTCGCAATGCTTGGTTAGTAAAGTAACGTTAGGACACATATAAGTGACGGAGGAATAGTTTGCGCACGAAATTTTTTTGAGTATTACTCGTAAGTTTAGTGGAAATGTTACGCCATTGGAATGGGTTAAAATATAGTTGAATGTTAGAAAACAATACTACACGTACCTCGAATGGACATTTGAGGGGTTAGAAAAATTTCATTTCGAAATTTTGCTACAAATTTAGACCCGCAAATACGGCACAGGACAATCCGTCCTTTCGCCCTGCTGCTTCTGCTAGCAAAGAAATTTATATTTAGAATTTATGTAAAAGAGTAGCGCGTAATCGAGTAATGTTTTAAAAGTCAGGAGGAAGTACAATTTGAGTATTTAAAATACGGGTTATACATATATAAATGAACTCTATTGTAAATCAACACTTTTACGTATCATTCAAGGAAAAATTGCATTAAAATTTACTACTTTTTGCGAAAAAATAAATCGCCCACGCACGAGATTTTCATGAAAAGTTTAGTTTAAATTTGAATATATTATTGAGTGAATTTAAATATCAAATTTGGGTATTCCGGAAAGGTATTAAGTTTTGCTTAAAAACTTCAAGATGGCGTAGATGGAGAATCTTTTCGTTTACGTTGGTTCCTTTTCATTTTTTCTCCTCAGCAAAGTCATCTGACGTTTAAACCCCTTAATAATGGTTATTTTATTTGTCTATAAAAGAGCTGGGGTAGTGGGCATTGGGAGAAATTGTCAACCAACCTTCGGTTTGAAGGATTAGGCGAGCAGTTACGCGTGATTTCGTGCGTAACGATCTATACCAATTTACAAGTAAAATTGATTTTGTATTGAGTTGGAAATTGTTTGTTATAAAAGTTTTCCAAAAATTTAAACAAAATGCTGAAACATACCTGAAATAAACAGTAACCATTGTGCTAAGTAAATACTGTATAACACAGATCCGCGCGATAGTAAAAGAAACTTTTAAAGTGATCCTTTCCAAGTAGATATATTTGGATATTGTAAATTATAAATTAAGATTGCATTAACTACTACTAATATTCATGTAAGTAGATATGCGTTTGTTAACAACGTTAAATCAATGTTGAGCATAGATAATTAGGAATTTAGTCTCGACGACGTGAATTAAAATATTTAGTTCAGTTATAAACATTACGGCATGCAGTACTTTCTAGTCTTATGGCTATGAAACCTATTATCAATTAGTATCTACTTTTCATGGGGAATCGAAATGTGAAAAAATATACAGGGTGTTGCATTTGTTTGTTACTAGACTGTTATTAATAGTTGGTGGTATAAACAGATTTACAAAATCGTGGTGACAACACTCGACTAGTGGTTTTAAAGTTAACTCTATTTTGGTACTAAAGTGACGATATCTGCAGAACGGTTAGTGCAGATACAAATTTCTATGCTTGTATTCTAAATGTAACAGTGAATCCAAAAATGCAAAAATATACAGGGTGTTCCATTTAAAAACACAGGTTTGGGTTGGCATGTTTTTGTCAATCACCCTGTATATATCTAAATATTTTTAGAATGTAGGTCCACTGATCGTGTATTACCACACCAAAATTGGTTTTGATATCTCTAATAATTAAAGAGCAATTCTCCGTCCACGCAGTAGACACCCACGCTGTATAATATACATATATATATATATATATATATATATATATATATATATCTATATAATCAGCGGTACAGAAAAATGCAGAAAAAGAAAATGTAATGACTTATCTTCTCACCGAGTTGAAATCAGATGCAACAAAAAAAAAAACTAGCGATACAAACTCATTGAAAAGGGTATACATAGTAATCCTTTATACAATAAATTAGTGAATTGGATTGTATCCCAATTTAATTTGGGTTGTTCAATTCATATTAAACGTAGAGAAGTCCAAGTACGTGTCCTTCAATTAACCAGATTTTTGTAAAAATCTTACCAGAATTTTAGGTTCTACTTATTACCGCTAGACGGCATACTAATGCAATGAAACTTTGAATTGATATAATTATGTCATTATGTTAATTGCAATGCAGAAATAAGTAAATAAAGGTATGTAAAGATGAGTGAAATAATTATTCATCCCCATAAAATAGAAAATTACAAATCAATTAAAGAATTCCTAATACGAATGATCAGCAAAATAAAAAACAAAAAGAATTAGCAACAAAAAACAATCAGGCATGTCTATTGTCTAGACAGCGTTTGCGACGTTTACGATCCCGAGGATAACAGAGATAAGTTAGAAGGACGATGCAAATCAGAAATAGCTAGATTCACAGAAGGATCTAAATCAATAGAAGCACCAACGGAATGATCAGGTTTGAAATGTGACATGACCATTTGGCAAAGATAGATGCGAGTGTAAACATATTTGGTTTCAACATGATGGGGCGCCTCCACACTTAGGAATCAACGCCCGTCAATATCTAATTTAGATGAGCTACGGCAAAGTGGAGCGCATTACTCCTGAAGACCTTGAGCGAAGTGTACAAAGTGTTTACACTCGTATAGGTCAGTGCCAAATGGTTAACGCAGCGCAATTTGAACATTTGCGATCAATTTCGTTTGTTTTGAGGTTTAATTGTGATTTTCTTCCATTAAAGTTACATTTTATTTCTTACGGTAAATGTGTTATTTAAAAAAAAAAGTTATCTAAGGCACCAATTTTTACACCATAATTTAAGTAGTCTAATAAAAAGCAGTAAAAAGATTGGGGTTGTCATTGAAAAAACCAATGATGACATCATTGTGCAAACATACATGGCGTCATAAGTAAAATTTTTATATCATAAGGTGGCTAATTAAAAAGTAAAATTGACCTGTCCGAGCGTTTTACTTGGAAACGTTAAATAACGCAATTATAAATTTTGTTCCTTACTTTATCACTACACTGCATACGCACTTATGTAAGTATGCAAATATACACGCGTGCACACTAAGTAGGTCATCTCATTGAGGATAAACAAAATTAAAATTTGTTTTTTGACGACCTAAAAATCTATTATCATAGTCCATTTCCAGTTTATTGATTATACAACCATCATAGTCTGCAATCTTAACTGTATTCACATGTTCAAGAGTTTTGATTTTAAGCAGCACTCATAGCTTTTACATTTAAACCATCAGATAACATAAACTGATCTCCACTACATGAAGAAGAATCAGGAGCGTCGGTGAGAATTTTTGAGGAGCCCCGTTACCATGTCTACCTTGCCTTCGTGGATCTATTGGAAATGATCGCAGTTTCCTTCAAACTGGGGTTTTCTTCTCTTCGAATCTATTTCGTGGATGTTGTGGCTTTATCTCTTGGAGTGTTATTCGCACAATCCATTCGAACACCCAAGAAAATTGAAATCACTGAATACGTTACTATTAAAAGCAGAAATGCCATTCGCTGTAAAAGCGGATACAATAGTCTTTCGCGTGAAAGCCATTTCAAAGGTTGCCAAAAGAAGCATGTTGTAGAAAGATGTTTTTAAGTGTGCAATTTTTCATTACAAATATGGATAACTAATGCTACTTCGGTATAGTAAGGACATATGGACTACAGTAGTTCAGTTTTTAAACATCAGATGGCTCCACTGAATCTGTTATGAATTAAATCTAATGGCTCGTCCCTCCCATGTCTCCTCTATGCATGTATACGTGTATGCACGTATGCATGTAGGCACGTACGAATGTATGCAGATGTGCATGTATACATACAGGGTGGATACTCTAAGTGGAATAAATTCTGTAACTCAAAGGAGTGAAGTCCGGAAGAAAAACCATTATAGGCATTTTTTATAATTGTTTCCAGCCCTCAATCTGGGGTTACAGTTTCTCCATATATCCACCCCGGGGTGAATCCACCTAACTTTTTTTTCAAATGTAAGGGTAGGTCAAGCGTGTGAAAGCTTGTATTAAGAGGAATACAACGCAGTATTTATTTTCTCGGGCATTTGAAAATAAAGTGAAAAACCTAAATGAATAACTTTCTCTGGCTCAATGGTATTTAATTTCGAAAATGATCCAAATGTCGGCAGGTAAAAATGTACCGTAGTGATAACATGCATTTATTATCGCAACAAGTCTGATCTTGTCGTTGAAGGAAAAAATCTTTATCTTCTGTGTTGCTTACACACTAAATGCTTTTAATTTCGACAACGCTTGAATGGTCTCAGCAAGCCAGGTCTCATCGTTGATGAAAAACGCTCTTAATCTTCTGTGTTTTAGTCTCGATTTTAGTTACCTGCTTGATTTGTTAGCGTCCACATTAGTAAATTACAATATTGTCTGTTCCTTGCATTTTTCTTTGCTCGTTATTTTAAGTAGATAATTCCTCTAGTGTAGTTTTCACATCTTCACATCGTAAATTATTTAGCATGGCTTATTTAACGGAAGCCCTTCGTATTGAAATATTAATGATGATCGGATATGGTGACCGAAGTCGCACTCAAGCTGAGGTAGCTGAATTGTTTCAAGCAAATCATCCCGATTTACCGTGGCTTTCTCAAGCCACAATTAGAAAAATAGAAAGGCGTTATTGAGAATCTGCCAAGATAAAGAAGAGAGGCAGTTGACGAAAACACAAAGCTGAACGTTTTGTTGGCTATTCAAGAAAACTCCATCATTTGGGCACGGTAATTAGCGCACGATAATGAAGTCAGTCATAGAACTGTTTTAAAGGTTTTAAAAACTGCAAAGATGCACCCTTACAAGATGCAAATGCTACAAGAATTGACTGATGAAGAACCAGACCGACGAATTGAGTTTTGCGAACGAATTATGGACTTCATTGACCATGGTCACATACAGTTGGAATGGATTCTCTTTTCGGATGAATGTACTTTCTCTTTGCATGGTGAAGTGAATCATCACAGTTGTCGTTATTGGTCTGACCTCAACCCCCATTGGATGCGGGAAACATTTGAAAAAAAAAGTTAGGGGTGACTTCATCACCGGGGGTGGATATATGGAGAAACTGTAACCCCCAGATTGAGGGCTGGAAAGAATTATAAAGAATGCTTATTATGATTTTTCTCCCGAACTTCACCTCTGTGACATCTCTGTGAGTTACAGAATTTATTTCACTTAGAGTATCCACCCTGTATATGCATCTATGAGTGTATGCATGTGTGTACGTATGAACGTATGCACGTGTGTACTTATGAACGTATGCACGTGTGCACGTATGCATGTATACATATACGCATGTATGCACGTATGCACGTACGCATGTATGCATGTATGCATGTATGCATGTATGCATGTATGCATGTATGCATGTATGCATGTATGCATGTATGCATGTATGCATGTATGCATGTATGCATGTATCCATGTATGCATGTATGCATGTATATATGCATGTGTGCATGTGTGTACGAATGCATATCTGCAGGTATGTACGCGTGCATCAATGCATGCATTGAGGCATATTTGCACGTATGAAGACATGCACGTGTCCATGTATAGATGCACGCACGTTTGCACGTATGCAGATATGCACGTGTGTACGTATACATGTATGCACACACAGTACGATGATTTTTGAGTTTAGTCATAACGTTTCAGGTACCTTTCTGATATTCATTATTTGTAGGTCAATATTTGTAGGAAAAAATATATTTGAATGATATGGATTATTTGCATCATTGTAACATCTAAACAACAGCTATAGGGTTTTTTCTGTTGTACTTTTCGAGAACTTTGAGATCCTTTCTTTGTAAGTCAATTTTCTCGACTAAAGATTTGTTCTCCAGCGGGTATAGACCCAGTGGTTAGTAATATGTTATACAGTGTGTTCATGTTTTTCAGGAATGTTACACATGAGTTTGCAACAGCGGATGAACTTACAGCGATGACAGGAAAGCAGCGACTTGAATTACAGAGAAGTTGTACAGTCGATGTCCAAAATGGCTTTAAACGCACAATTCTGCGGAAAAGAACCTGTTTAACGTGTTCTGGCCGCCAAGAATAATCGTAGATGTTTCCCAAAGCACCCCTTCGCACCGATCTGGGTAAATAAATCCGACGAAGTACTTTAACAGAAATGATTGCTGTGAGCTAGTATTCTCGTAGCAGGGCGAGAGGTACAAATCTAGTAATACCAGAAAGCGGTTAACCGATAGTAGCTGAATATAAATGAGTCGTAGATTACGCAGAGGTGCAAACGAGCAGGGGACTACGACAATGGAAAAATATCAAATTAATTGGAGAACAAATAATTAAAACGAAAAATAGATGTATTTTAGGATTGATACAATAGTAATATTGATTGATGGTGATGCTGATGACGACCACGACAAGGTTAAGTATAACAATGATGATAGTAGTTCCATAAAGACTCATACTAGCAAGAAATTTAAAGTAAATGGCTGTACGTATTAAATAATTTAACCAGTAAAATCCATACTAAGAATATCAACATCGTTTGCTATAGTAAAAAGCTTGAGCGGGTTTTCTAAGTAGAACATGCTTCATTTGCCTATTGTTTATTATTCGAAATTGGATGTTTGTAAATAGCTAGCTTTATAATTTTTGCGCATCAAGCATCTAATTAACTAATTATATATAATTAACAGTATAATTATAGACTTTCAGGTCTTGTTTTATAGTTTAAGTAATTAAGGCATAATTAATACGAAAAAATAAACACGTTACGATAATCACAAAGCGAGAATCCAAATCCAATCTTCCGAAATTCGAAGAAAGAGTAATTATGAAAAAAAATTATTGATAAGTTTAATGAATATCTCACAACTGTCAAGCAGTTGATATACTTAACACTTATCACTACGTTAGCTCAGTTAAGGTCACAAGTTCCTGCTTTCAAGTTATTCGTTACAGTAATTATAAAATTGTGGGGTTCATGATTACCTTGAATTTGTCCGAATTCCGTAATACAATCAAAATCCTAGTTTTCTGGTTTTAGAGAGATTATAACGTCATCACCAAATCGACAATAACAGCACCCTTTTCCTACCCCTGCCCAACCTCAGTACTACACATTTAATAGCTAAACTAAATTGCAGAATCTGAGCATTTATGGAGATTTACAAAATTCACATACCCTAATCATTTTCAATGTCTGTATGAGAATATTAATTTTCCACGTCACTGACCTAAATTCCTTCTATACGTATTTACGTCATTATCTTAATGCATTATGATTTATTTCCAATTGCAAAATTCGAGTTACTGCTAACTTGAGAATAGTAAATTTTGTATGTACTCATTACTACAATTACTACTTATCACACTAAACCCAAAGTAAAACGCATTAAACGAGCCTTAACCACAATACTTATACATAAAAAAATGTACAAATTCGTGTAAACCTCACGAAGTGTGCAATGGTTTTTCTGGAAATTCGATATTCCCGAACGGCAATTACGTAACAGATGCACAATGAACAATAAACGTTTCTAATTTATTGAAATGGTTAACATCACAAATATTGAAGGCATTAATTATTATTAATTTTGTAGCATTACGCAATTACATATCTAGCTTACTTTAAATATGGCAGCGTAGGTCGCGTCATATTCAGTAAAATAGCGACAACAAAAACGGCTAACTCCAAAAATGGGTATCATTTTACTGTTGTAACTTATGTACCGGAATAAACGAAATAATTAGACCCAAAAGTGTTTAATTAGGTATTTAATAAGAATTTTAATTTTTTTACATATTTATATATTTTTAAAGTATACATTCATTCATGGCACGCAACTCAGCATATAGGTTACTGAACATACCCGGTGAGGGAGTTACATGAATATTTACGTCCCCTACAAGTTTGCTTCTAGCTCATCAATGTTTAACACTAGACTAGCCTATAAGCCACACGTTGGAGATACCGAAATATCTGAGTCTTTAGAATATGCTAAATTGTGATTCTAATTCTGTGGAGATTATTTTCCCGCACTGGGTATATGCAGTCTTGTGTTGTGCATAGGACGTATTTTTTTAATAAAGTATGAAAATGAGTTTGCATGAGAATTTTTTTTTGTATTGTTGTTGTGTATGTACATAATGTAAGTTGGGGTAAATGTTACGCCACTGGAATTGTTGAGTATTTATGAGTCGGAAGTATTAAATTTGAATGAAAAGTAATGGTTTGGTAACACCCCTATAGACACGATAATGAATATTGATATTATGTTAAAGTGTAGAGGAAGAATATGTATGTATATTTCTGGTTGTATAAATGATTTAGTACTTCACAATGAAAAATTTTACGAATGCTCAAGGACAAATCGTGTTAAAATTTACAGAATTTTTCGAAAGCAAACGTCTCGCATATGTGGGACGTTGAACCTAGATTTGAATGTGAAAAAAATGTTGAAGACATCCTTCCAGATCTGGGAACCGCACGAGTAACATCGTACGTAGCGCAAGCTAATTAATTAGAAAAAAGAACTTAGCGTTTTTCATGCTCAACGGCCCGGACATCGTGATCTTCGCCGCTTCAAAGTTAGATCTGTCACTGTTTGCATACAGATAATACGAAGAAGCGGTCTTCAAGAAGAAGAGCTACAGCCTAGGAGCAAGCAGGAGCCGCAGTACAAGACAGCAATGAAACAAGAATAAAAGAAAAATCCAGGACAGCGCCAACACTAGGATCGACATCGGGCAGTAGCAGCAGTAAATAATATTTTTTTGTATTAATTTTAATTTATTGTTATATTTTACCATTTATTTTTCTCCATTTCTATTGGGTCTCTGATTTTCAAGCCTTTTTTCCTCGGGGTGTGAGGCTGCACCTCGTCATAGACCCGGCCTTCCGTTAAAACAATTCTCTTTTTTTTAATTTATTTTCCTTTATTTACTAACAATAGCGGTGTTGGCGAAGCAAGGTCGTCGCCACCGTATAACACTCACAGTTGTATTCCCAACCCCCGACGCCACCCGTTCACCCACACTAACACACACCTACGCACACACCCTCGCCTAGCCACCGCCATCCTCACATTCTTACATTTCTACACGCTCCACCACCTCTACAAAACCTACACACACACCAAACGAGGACACACACAACTCCCCCCTCTACCGCCCACACCCGCCCAGCCACCTTTACCTGTCGTGATTCCTACACCCGATTCCCCCCAATCTTAATCCTACCCGCTCCCAATCCTCGAGATATTGCAACCGCAATATCCCCAAGTCCATCACTACCCAGAAATCCCTTTTCAATTCCTTGGAATCCGTTAAACTTCCCTGGTTGAACTTAACGTTCAATCATAACCACACCTATCTCCTAGAGACCTCCGCTCCCTTTCCACAGGGTGCACAGCTTAGGCTGCGACACAACTTCGGCGAGCCCACCGTTAACCTGTCCCAACTCTCCGGTCCTCATCCTATGAACTCCAAACCTAGACCTCCTTCTTTTTCCTAAGTGATTCGTCTCGTAGATAAAGACATCCTAGCCGAAGAGATCCGGGAGGCGATCGATTTGCCACAAGTGAGAAAGTTCGCATCACATCCGAGGTCACCAACACACCCACATCCCTGGTCCGCATCGCACGCGGTGTCGTCACGTTGGAGCGACACTACAGTTGCGAACCCTCCCTTATCCTACAACCTCTCCCTAAGTATTGCTCTACCTGAATGCAGGTGGGGTATACCGCTGAGGAGTGTCCTACCCGCAGCATCCGTTGTCCAGATCCTCTTACTGCAAATCTTCCGCTAACCCAAGGTGTAACAACTGCGGGAAAGCACACCATTTCTACTCCTTTAAGTGCCGGAAATGGCGGGAACCGCCCCTGTTCCCCGTCGAAGATGGCAACCCTCGAATCCATCCTGTCTTTTGAAGAGTCCGACTCGAAAGACACCGCACACCTCAAACCCATACCCGACACCGAGTCATTTTCCATCAAAAAGTTTCTCCAAGTTCTTACACACACCCTTTTCGGTATTTTTCCCGACCGGCGAAATAGGATCATTCGTATCCTAGACTCGCTATCCCGATCCTACTTTCAACAGAGTAACGGCGCCTTCGTATCCGACACGCGGACGGCGGTCTCCGTCATCCGAGCACCCAATCCTTAAATCCTTCCAAAATGGATATCCTAGAAGGGACAGTTAATGCAAACTTTTACAAAAATTAAGTAATATTAAATGTGATTTGTAATAAACAGAAATCATTGAGTTAAAAAAGTATTGTGTATAAAACCAGCGCGACTTTAGTCATAAAGTGTACTTTAAAATTTTCTGTGACAAACATTTAAGAGGGCGTCCAGTAAATCACACTGCCCAAGTTTTACACGCGTTACAATGGTGTAAATGAAAGCCGACGTTTCAACCAGCGCTTATGGTGCGACGGCCAATGGTAGCACCGTAAAGACAAACGTTTTTATGGAATAATTACAACTTTTAAAAATTCTAATCAATTTTAGGCAAAACAGCTTTGCTCATTTTGAAGATCTAAAAATGATAAGAAATACCCTTTTCCTAAAAAAAATCATCAACGAATCACACACACGCCCGCATGCACACACCCATGCACGCATTCACACACCCACGCATGTACGCAGAGCGCATCTGAAATGGTCCCTTACAAATAGTGTAAGAAAATGCTATATTTATATTATAGTAACGATATAATTAAAATTTCTGTTTGATTCACGAAGACAAACATAGACGCTGTGCTTCTTAAGCGCTCGCTTGAATACGTTTATTTTGATTAACTAATATAATGGGACACTTCTATTTCATAAAATTCATATTGCATGCGTTTGTGGACAGGCATGTGAATATTGTTATAAGCAGATATTAATGGAAAAATGGTTCGTAATGATTTGCTTTTGTCTTAAACCATCCACCTTTGATCATTACGTTGAAAGAACGTATTATTGTTATAATAGAAAAAACTCGTGGTTATCAATTCAAAGTGTTAGACATATTCGAGAGCCGCCGTGTTGAAATTTACATTCCGATTTCGTTGACGCAAGTTAAGTTGACCAACACTCTTGAGACACAGAATATAGCTCGTGGTCATTGAGTCAATCCATTTTGTGGCGATCTCAACGAAATTGGTGTACCAACATACATTTTGTGCAAAATTTAGCGCAAGTGTTGACATTCATTCATAGACCATAGAATTTATCTCTTGGTCATTGAGAGAATCCATTTTTCCGAAATCTCAACGAAACTGACGTATCAATTTTGTGTGGAGTTCGACCCAAATGCTCACTAGTAAATTTCGATTTATCAATTAGGTTCAAATAGCTCATGCCCATATCGGGATGCAATAGATTACTAGTCCAAAAAGCTTTCCAGATCGATCACACTTTACAATGCTCAAACCTTATAAAAACAAAAGTCAGGCCGTTTTAAAGAACAAAAATTTAATTTTCAAGTTATAGTTTGTTGCACTGCACTTTATACCCATCATATTGGAGAAACTATGTATTAGTTTCAATCTACGTGTTCATCATTGGGACTAAATACGCCCAAAATTTTTATTTCAACGATTTCGCTGAGAAAACAGCCAAATGCATTTTACGTAGAGGTTAAAAACGAACTTTTATAGTTTTAGGATTTTGGTCACGATTTTCGGTCAGAGGTGCTTTAAAATTATATTTATTCACTAATTTCGTTGATAAACTGACTTCTTGTTTTACGTCTTCCTTTTAATATTCGTCTGTAAAGTTAATTTGGGCCGAAAATACACAAGCAACTTAAACATTGGCTTTCGACAGCGTTAGTACGTTGTACGCCTTTCTAGAATTTATTCATTGCTAAAATTCCTTTATCCAGAAAAAATCGTAACACCCTCTGACTTCCTGTTTTACGTCTTCCTTTTAAAATTCGTCTGTGAACTTAATTTGGGCTGAAAATACACAAGCAATTTAAACATTGGCTTTCGACAGCGTTAGTATGTTGTACGACTATCTGGAATTTATTGGTTGCTAAAATTCCATTACCAAAAAAAATTAGTAACACCCTTCTGACTTCCTGCTTTACCTCTTCCCTTTTAATATTCGTCTGTGAAGTTAATTTGGGCCGAAAATACACAAGCATTTTAAACATTGGCTTTCGACAGCGTTAGTACGTTGTACGCCTTTCTGGGATTTATTCGTTGCTAAAATTCCTTTATCCAGAAAAAAATCGTAACATCCTTCTAACTTCCTGTTTTACGTCTTCCCTTTTAATATTCGTCTGTGAAGTTATTTTGGCCCGAAAATACACAAGCAATTTAAACATTGGCTTTCGACAGCGTTAGTACTGTAGGTAGCGGACCGCGAAAATTGTATTATTGTAATAAATGTTTGTCAAATCGCCATTGTTACCACGATAGAAAAGATAATTAGTGGATTTTTAATATCTTGATAATACGTGGTAATTTAGTAATGTTTTCAAAATATTTTTATTTATATATTTTTATCTAAGGAATGTAGAATTGTTTGTAACTAATATGTACGTAAACACATGTTAGGGTGTGTGACAGACGCACGCTTAAGAATGCTTTACTGAGGGCGCGTAACAAATCATTGGAATTTTTCTTGTGTGCGCCCTAGATCTAAAAAGGTCATCGCTCTAATGATTGATTACGACTGGTCAGACCGCGATCAAAAGATATCTTTGCTTGTTACTGGGAAACTCGAGAGAGAAATGTGGGGTTTATTACGAACGAATGCATATTTTTAAAATTAAGATGTGCAAGAATTAATATGAAACTGTTCCAACATAAATTAATGTTTCTTGTTTTTTTATTACTTTTGAAAGACGGGGATTGATTTTAGGGGAGTAGATATAGTTAGGTTTGAATCGGGAGAGAAAGCAGTTACAGTCTTTTCTTTCGGGGTTAAACCGCGTATGTTAACGATTTGTGTCTGTGATCAATTAAAGGAATATTTATTTTAGTGTAAGTTATTACGTGTTCATCGTGAATAACGTGTATTTTCGGTAACTTCCGTTACTTTACTTAATGAATGAACTAATGAAATAATTAGTTACATCTAAATATTAATATTTCCTTATTCGTTGGTGTAATGTTTTAAATTTCGTACCTCAAAAATTATTTTTCGCACCTCTACAGTTAAGCTAATTTATTTAACGTACACATCTTTTTATTCTTTTAGAGATATAAATTTGGTATTTAAATAATTTGCGCCATCTCGAAGATTTAGGGTCATTTAATAGAGTTTGAAAAGGAACCTTGTTTTAAAAGACAGCAATTAGATATCTGTAAAATTTATTTATCAAAATTTGGTTTTAACATTCTTATCTAGTTTGAATAGTTTTGACAGGTTTGCAATATTGCTTTTGTTAGGGCGTTGTTCCTGATCTTTCTTTACTTAACACGCCATTGTCCGATGGGGAGATTGATCTTCAAGAAAATTTTTCCTTCCGTTTATAAGATGTTTAAGCATCGTTTCTTTGAAAAATTTTTCATATAATGTAATGGTTTTTGGTATAAAACTTTACTGACGCTTTACAAGCGGATCTTATTGAAATTCTCAATCTTCATATCCTCGGGTAAGTTTAACACATGTTCGACAACCTTTAGTAAATCGATTCTTTCATTTAGGCACTTTCGCAAGATTAATTAAATTTATAACATAAGTCTGTTGAAGCGAAATCATCGCTATCGGCTCTAAACATCTAAAAAGAGGTATGCTTGTATAAGGTAATTAGCAACGTACTGACTTGGTATCACTTTCAGCGCCTTGATACCGGCGAAATAAACAGCTATTCTTTATTTATATACGTAACTAGCAAATTGGAATCCACTACAGATCACCTCCGTACATATTCATACTGGAATGCTGGCTCTTAGCTACTGATTAGCTGTCTTGGTTTCACAAGTAACTACCACCTTCGAAACACGAAGGGCATTTACAGTTTGGTAATTCTTCATCAAAGGTCAGAATTCTTTATTATTCAATATACACAGGACTTGTGTAATGAACAGTGTATTTCTAAAATCCGTACAACAGAGTTAGGTTACATTCGGTGTTTAACCTTATTTACTTACTTGCAACAAAATTTATAATTTACCATCCTAGGCTAAAGGGGTTGAATAATCTAGAGTTCGATTTGTTCAATTTGTAATTAATTTCTGCATACAAAAGAAGAAAAAACACACCTATGATTCACTGGGACGTTGACCTACTTCACTACCTTCACACGGTAGTTGCGCGTTGAAGCTCCTGTTTTAAAATACATTATACAGGGTGGAACAGATATCGAGGTCATATGAATTACAGTCATTGTTTGAAACCGTATATATATTTATATTCAAATTTAGAATTTCTGTAACTTTTCTGTACTTTGTCTTTCATTAATATTAATTATTTGTCATTACGGATAATTTTGTTCAGAGCAAGTTTTGCTGTAATAAAATTTCTGTACTATTGAATGTCTTGCTGCAATTCTATGCCTTGCACTGAACAGACTATCCAGATATTTCTGTTTAATACCACTTCTTAATGGTTTTAATAAAATTAAAGAAACCGAAATCAAAATCATTGGGGATTTAAATTCTATTTTGTGAAACGTAGGCAAGCCGTTTCAAAATTAAGCACTATTATTTTCATTGTGGATCTATTTTAGATCGCACTTTATGGGTTACCTTCGCCCTTTCGGCTTCGATTTGTAAGTACTTACAACCGTCGGGAGCGGCACAATTAACGAAACTTTTTTTTTACGTTTAGGGTTCGATTAATGAACTGAATATATTTAGTTTTTTATTCTTTGTGGGCATCTGCGACGGCTCACCACTTGCCATCGTCAGGGCTGAATTATAATTATTTTGTTAGTTAAGATTGTTATGTATACTTTGGGGGAAAATTAACATATTATCATTATTGTTTACGTTCGACATTTTTTTTTTCAATTACTAATGTGTTTAAATTAAATTAAATATACGTTTACTTTGTGGTTGTTTGGGTAAAAGTTTTTTTTTCCTCTTTTAAATTGTTTCCTTTTTTTAAGGAGCACTACCTGTTTCAGGTTTTACAGGGCCTGCCCCTACTCTACTCCTCTTTTTCCTTTTTCTTTCCTTTTATCCCTTTCCTGAAGAAAACCTGTGGCGCCTATCCTTTAGTGGCTATCTAACCAAGTCAACAACCGTGTAGCAAACCTCCAAAACCCCACGCATCCAAGTGCTCTGCGGTCAAACGACCGTACGCATGAGTCTAGTCGAGTGCACTTTCAAAAAAATGTTTACATGCTGGTTAGACATGTAGCAAAGTATGTATTTTTATATAAATGTAAGCTCGCAGCAAATCATTTTTACCAGCCTCGATAACATATTAAATACCAAACATTGTCTTGCCAAGGTATCTTATTCGTATGCGGACTCATTAAGCTAAAATGTGCTAAAATAAAAGGACAGTACAGAGCCCTCTCACTCTGGTATTTGTGCGAATTATCATTGTTGGTTGTTGGTTATATTTATAATTGTGTAGAGTTGACTGGTGAATGGGTATAGGATGCCGCGAGTTATTAATTGTAAAGGCAATTGCCTGTTGGTACACACTCCCAAGCCAGACCATTAAACACCTCGAATTTTATTTTTATTGTTTTTATTTGTTGTATAGGTGAATATGTAACCAGAGAGAGAGGGGCACAGTATTTTTCTAATGCACTCAAGCTTATATATCGGTCACGATGTTAATGATCTATTTATAACGTACCCTTGTAAGGCTTTGTTTTAATGAGTTTTTATTTCAGTTTGTTGAAGTTGAATTATTTGCCTGCGAGCTGATTTCTCTTTTGTATGTGCTTTATTACAATGTGACTTATGTATTTTGTGGTTTAGTTGTCACTAAACAAATGGGTACTTTTAAATTCCTTGTCTGTTTTCTTTTGTTCTCGCATTTACCTTATTACCTGTGCAATTCTGCTGTTGTATGTATTTTATTTGGACGGTGATTTGCTTTATTATTTTATGTGCTTATTTACTTAAAGACCGGCATGATTGGTTTTAAAAGGGCCACATGTTTGGTGTTACGATTTGTATTATGATTTTTATTTTGATTATTTATGACCCAATTGTGAGTGTGACTACATGTGTTTTTTATATTGTGTTTCTGGGTAACTAAACTGACTTTTATTCATTTTCTCTTAATGTTATAATTTTGTACGTGGTGTTTTGTGATATATTTAACCCTTTCATTGTTTTTTTTGTGTTATTTGATTTATTAATGTATTTGTGCAATTACTTATTTATGGATAAAGTTGGTTTTATTGGTGGTTCTTTCCCACAATAGTAGATAACCGGCTGAACCACCGCTACGCAAAGTTCGTTGATTTTAATTTGAGTAGTGTCATTTTTTTACCTGCCCCTCATGATGCAACACGTACCTCATTCAGACTATCTCATTTAGATAGTATAACGTACCTAATACTAGACGGCCACTTCGTTTAATCAGATTTAAGGTTTGCGAGTAATTAAATATCAGACTTGTAAATAAATTCTAATGTTTTAAGTATTGGCCGGAAAGTCAAAGTAAGGCAGGCAATTAATTTGAGTAATAGTGCCATTCTTGTCAGTCAAGTCAAGATAAATCACTTAGCGATTGTTTGGTTCTTGAATTTGCATTATTGCAAATAAGTTCAAATTACGCTTTTCAATATAGGGTACCTGAGGGACGCTACAGTACGTTGTACGCCTTTCTGGAATTTATTCGTTGCCAAAATTCCTTTATCAAAAAAAAAAAAAATTCCTAACACCCTTCTGACTTCCTGTTTTACGTCTTCCCTTTTAAAATTCGCCTGTGAAGTTAATTTGGGCCGAAAATACACAAGCAGTTTAAACATTGGCTTTCGACAGCGTTAGTACGTTGTAATATTGACTATATTAAACAAAAAAGTAATACGAATAAACAAGCACCTGTCCCGTTCTCAAAAGTTGAATTAAATTAAGTTTAATTATAAACGTCTTTGAAAAATTAAACTTGTTCTAAATTAAAACAGCCTTTTACATGTGATTGTAACTACAATCAATACTTGCCATTCCTTAATTTAATAAGAACCGTTTTCTTCGTAATTTGGTCCACTTACAAGAGCACATTAAATCACGAATTGAAGACGAAATGGAATGAAAGAAAATAAGAAGTAATTAATTGTATAAAAGCTGTTTATAAGACATTGGAAAGATTTGGTTAGCAATTCGTTTAACTTTAGGAATTAGGGAGTAAGAATGATATTTTTGTGATAGTCTGGTGTTATGTATTTAAATAGTATAACTTCTAAGATGTATTTTGTTTCAACGGGCACTTTTAAGCTAAACGTCAAATCACAAATAAACAAAACGTATTTCAGATAAAACAATAGATAACATGTGCTTTTAATTCCAATAAAACAAATAAAAAACATAAATAAAAAGTTTACCTCGAGTAGGATTTGAACCTACGACCTGTACTTTGCTAGAGTACCGCGCTAACCAACTACGCTATCGAGATGCAAGCCCCATTCGATGTAAATTTTGTCTTTATGCATGTAGAACTAATGTAAATTATAACTATAATAATAATAAATTAAAAAAAAATTAATTTATAAATAAGAATATTGCAATTTAAATCAGTTAAGATATTTTTTATTATTAACTTATTAATGTGACCTTAAAAATTACCGGAATTTTAGGATGTTTAGTAGTGAGGTTGAAAGCTTACCAGTGTCTTTAAAAATTATTAAAACATGTTACAAAAATTGAAGCTTAACAGTGATATCATTATAAGATGCCGCAAAGAACAGGATGTTTAGTGGTAAATTGAAAATTAGTGGATGCAAACGTAGTATCGTATTAGATAAAAACGTCACAAAAAAGAAAACTTACCAGTGATACAGTAATAATGAGTTGTGAGATGCGTAATTTAATTTACTGTATTTACTACCCCATAGTAGAGTTTGTGTAAACATACATGGTAATTTCGCCCTAAGTAATAGTCTATGCCACGCCACTGTTTATTACTTTATCTGTATAGTCTATTAGACATTTTCTATTTAATTGATAATTTCCTGCTTTGGAGGTTGGGATAAGTAATTATTTAACTCATCGTTATATACGTATATAACGTACGTACGTACACAAACACTCAAATTAACCTAATGACTTTAACGCCCTCTAG
The DNA here is from genome assembly GCA_036346205.1 of Vesta saturnalis. Taxonomy (NCBI): domain Eukaryota; kingdom Metazoa; phylum Arthropoda; class Insecta; order Coleoptera; family Lampyridae; genus Vesta; species Vesta saturnalis. Next base: position 4,770,606 of record JARFJB010000255.1, on the reverse strand, counting down.
CGGTATAAGTAGAACCTTCTGTTTGACATTTCACTATCCAAAAATCTAAAATTTCAGAAAGCACGTTTTCTCAATTAAAAAAAAATTAAAATTTGGAAAGCGCACTTCTCTCGTATCATTTTCTATACCATTGTGATATCAATACTATAATCTTCTCTACCCCGAAGGATTACATAAGTCATTGTACGAACATATCCTACGTACAACTTGCACCGGAATCATATGCTTATATTAGAATAATGCTTACACTCATCTCCTGTAGCTCCAGATATTGAAGGATTACATTAGACTTACTATATCCCCCGAGGGGTATATAGTAAGCATATTCATTAGATCAATACGAATAACGAGAAGTAAGACAGTCTCTTGGATACTACACATAGTACGCGAACCACCACGCGGAAAGTCAACGATTCATATACCAGACGTGGAAATTTGAGGACAACCATACACATCTGTTTCCGCAAGTGTTGTATGAATTTCCATTTTTTTCGGGTCCATAGTCTTGTGTGGTACTGACAATGTGGTTCCTATAACAACCTTCGTTGAATTGACGATGTTTCGGCAAAATCATATTTGCCATATTCAACTCACTCACTTATTGTCTCGTTATTCGAACTAAATAGACGACTGCTGCATTATCCTGGGTATTTATACCATACGGTTTCTCTTTCCTGCTTTCTTTCCTCTGCTTCGTTGATTTGACCACTATTCCTGTTTTCATTTAGAACTAGTTTCCACGTGTTGGGCAATCTGCGTCGTCCTTCTTTTTCTATTGCTTCTCTTGTAAATCCTTTAGGTAGGCGACCAACACGGGCTATTTTTTGGTGTCCTCAAACTTGATACTATGCAAAGTACTTTGTACGTGTTGAGCTAGGGGTAGCTGTATATTTCTTAATCGATCTTCTTCTACTTGTTTGACCTATGTATGTTTTGCAAGAATCTCCACATGGAATCTCGTAAATTCCTCAGTTTTCTAAATTCATCTTAGTTTTCGAGTTCGCCAGAACCGGTCCAATGTTTTAGTTGGTCCTGAAAAGGGTTTTTATGTTGTTTTTTGAATATGTTGCTTATTTTATCCGTTGTTCCTATTATATATGGTAGTAACACTTGTTGATCGATAGTTTTTCTTCCTCCTTTCTGTTCTTGTACGATTTTTAGGCCTTATGGTCATCCTTGTTTGTAAATCCATTTTGTAGTAAAGCAATTTTTAATACTTCTATTTCCTTTTTCACGTTACGGTCCTCTGCTAGTCTTCTTGATCGTGTAACTAATGTTTTAGCTACGGATTGTAGTTGTGCTGGACAGTAATGCGATTTGGCGTTTAAGTATGTTTGAATGTGTCGCCTATCTGTACACCGTATGCCCTAATTCTCCTCTTTCCTAAAGTAGCACATCCATCTTGTTCCAATTCTATCGTATACTTAGTCTTAGAAATTGGTCTTATTGCTCACGGTATGCAAAGATTGGCCAACACGTGCAAACTAGTGCTAAATAAACACAATCGCCTACAACGGACACGCGATCAAACAGGAGTAGCAGTCAACTCACAGAAAAAAGAAAGACCGAAAGAAAAATTGGAGAAAGTAAAAAGCACCAACAATAGTTAATGCAGAACTCGTTTAGTTCAAATAACGAGAAGTAGCTCGAGATAATTAGTGACCTGAAGATGACGTATTTTTGCCGAAACGTCGTCATTTCAACGAAACTTTATAGGAACCACATCAGCACCACATGAACCCGAACACATCTCCAACAACCTTCCTACACCCAATCTTCAAACGACCCAACATCTCGAGAGAGCCATTAGTGACCTAACTTCCGGAATTACGAAAGCGGTCAAATCTCAGTGCCATTAAAAAACATCGACATCTCCCGCAAACCGCTCCCACAGCACATTGTGAACTGGATCAACGAAAATATCGTCAATTCTTGCGATCCAGGGATCCGGCTCTCAAGACCGAATACAATCGCCTTAACGCCTTAATCAGGCGAGAAACCAATCAACACGCTGACGACTCCTGGACCAAAGCCATTTCCCAGCTAGATTATAGTAATGGTAAACTCTTCTGGCATCAGTTCGATAGACTGACCAGAAGAAAAGTAAACCCAAAATCCCACGTAACCGACTTTCAGGGCAACAGAATCTCCTCCGACCAAGAAAAGGCCGATTTCTTTGGTCGCCACCTTCAATCCCCAGATGATCCCCAGTTCGATAACCGATTCAAGGCACCCCTCGAGGGCCGCCTTGAAGAATTCCGCAACCTTAACCTTCCTGAAACCCAAATTGATAACGAGAGTCCTTTTATGCCCTTATCACACCCGACCAGGTCCAAACATATTTCAAAAAAGGGAAAAATTCAGCTCCAGATCATAACGGCCTAAATAGGAAAATCCTCCGGCACCTACCTGACCCAGCCCTGCGTATACTTTCCGACATAAACCCTCCTATAGACCCATTTCCCTCCTGTGTTGCCTCGGAAAATGCTTCGAGCAGATTCTAGCCAGGCGACTCAGCGACCACGTAGAATTCAACAACCTTCTTCCTAACAGCCAATTCGGCTTCCGTCCCAACCAAACGTGTCATGATCCCTTGTTGAAGCTGGTTACAGAGACCACCAGGGCATTCAATCACAAGCAATGCAATCTGGCTGTTTCTGAACATTAAGCAAGCATTCGACAGGGTCTGGCACGCCGGTCTCCTGCACAAGATTCGTAACCTCAATATATCCGGCCCTTTCTCCAAACTCCTAATCGGTCGGTTCGAGTCAAAGTAGGGAAAACCTCCGATCCTTTTCAACCTACAGCAGGTGTAGCGCAAGGCTCTGCCATAGCCCCGACCCTATACACTATCTTCGCATCCGACATTCCCGAAGTCACACAACCCAGAATAGTCGTTGCGCAGTTTGCGGATGACACTGATACTGAAAACCCTGCGGAACTTCTCCAACTGGACTAACCAGTGGAGAGTCTCCGTCAATCCCACCAAAACCCAAACTATCCTCTTCCGCCATCCTAATTACACTGAAGTTCCCAAAGCTAGCCTCCAGAAATGTTTCCCTCACCTTAAACCAAGAAAGACTCCCACTCCAAGATGAAATCACCTACCTAGGAATCCTCTACTAGAACCCTCAATTGGCTCTCTACCTACTGAGCGCCCTGCAGGGTAGAATCAGAGAGATTCTACACACTTATAAAACATACATCCGCCCTGTTATGGATTTCCGATCACCAATATTCACCAATATACACCAATATAAACCCCAATCACCTTTTCTCTATCGCCGCCAGTGAACGCTGAATCCTCAGACGCATCCACAGGTTACCTCTCAGGTACCCTAGCGACCTCCCAACACAACACGCAAACATACCAACCATCACACACAGAATCCAAACACAACAGAAAAACTTTGCACATAAAATAATCTTCGGCGACACTATCCCTACCAAAGAGATCCTTACTACACCCTACAACTACCGTTTTCCCCAATTCCCACGAAAAAACCTACATTAAAATTCAATAAATAAACCTTTTTTCTTTTCTTTTACACTAAAAATAAGCACATCTCATGATTGTAAACTATACAATAACACAAAACATCGCAACACCAACAAACATGGATTGACTGGGGCTGAAGAGGAGAAGGACTTCTGAGCAGTCCACGAATAAGATATATAAGCTATAAATAAGTAAATACTAACCATAAGCATGAGGATACTAACAAAAAAAAAGCGGACGCAATTTATAGTAGAAACACACTTACCTTGCTGAGTAGTATAGACCCTATAATATAAACTGGTAAACAGAAAAATTGAATACACATTACCCAAAATCAAAGTTATTTTGCAGTGTGCGACATCCAGCTTTGACCCTAAAAAGCATAAATACAACGGAAATTCAAAAGTAATTACAAAAGCAAAACCGAAGTTCTAGGAAGAGCTCTCATTATTCTTCCTTACTATGATAGCGTTTGTTGACACGTAAAGTTATCTATGAGCAGTCTAGTTCAATAAGCACAAATATTAGCAAAACTCGTGAAGCACTCTGTATGTTGTATAATAGTAGCTACGTAAGTGGCAGCATTCACAATTTACCAACAACTAATTGACACACAGTAGTAGGTATACAGATATAACAACTGTTTAAACACTATAATTTTGTTTTAATGTAAAGTGATTACACAAGGAAATATCCAAAAGATTGAAGCTAATAATAACGATTAATTAGTAAGGAATGTTGGTGTACGTAAAGTTTATGACATTTCCACTAAAGCGTATACAACTTTTATGTTTACAGGAACATAACCTCGGTAGATGTAATACCATTAAAAGTGCAAGCAAGAAATTTGCCCACACAAAATTTAGAAACAATGTTATACTTAGCATAGACATGATTTCTAGAAACGAATTGCTTGTGTATAATTACTTACGGAGTGTTTTAGTTTGTAGTAAGGTATTGGTCCGATATGAAGTAGTAACCATAAAGTATCCTAGAGTTAGATATCGGAGACCATTTGCATGTTACATCATAAATCAGAAGATGACCAGTTAGTGATAGAATCGGTCACAGCAATATCTTGAAGAACGAAGTAGGACGATAATAAACAGTAACTAGCAACGAATTGCTCTTAAAATTTAAGAGATTAAATACAGCAATTTTTCGGTATAGCGAAAGTTTCGTCATGAAGGCGTAACAAGTAAAAGAAACTTACCAGGATGTTGCTTGTGTATAGTTACTTACAAGAAAAACCTAGAGAAACCCTTATTTTAGCAACATGTCGCATACAAAATTTCAAAAGTGTACCATACAGTAATTTAAATTGCAAAATATGCAGTTTATTGATTTAAAACGTTAAACAGAGGACATCAGTGTAAAAGAAAGTGGTTTCAGTTACCTCTTGATCCAACGAATGCTTTGTTAGAAACTATTACATCCGTCGAAAGGAGCACTACAATATCTAGTATAAAATTTAACTATAATAAAGAATCTAAAACCAGTCTTCACTGAATGTAATCTCTATCAAGTAATTATTTTATAAAGAAATTGCAGAAAAATCTTTACCACATTAATTTCTAACGCAAATGTTCTGTTTTTTCAAAAATAGCGGCCTTTTGTCACATTAGAAACTAGGAAGAAATCACATGTTTCTTTTTAACAAATAACGAAATTCTGCCTTATCGCCGATAGATACACTGTTGTCACGTTATGCGATATGCCCCTTGTTGCCAAACTTCTAAAAGTTGCCTAACAACAGGTATAAAGATCTCAACTTGTAATAAAAATTCCCACGTTACTATGACACGTTACAAATTGAACCTTGCAAATCCCAGTATCGTTCATGTATTTTATAATTTTGGTGTGCCCGGCAGTTGGCCCGGCTCAACGGATTTTTATCAAAGTTGGTAAGCAGGTACCTTAAGTATTGAAAGTGTGCAAGCATGGTTGTGACTCTAAGAGGTCAGAGTTGTGAGAATCCATAAGCGGTGCGTCGCTCTCTCCTGTCTAAATTTCTAGAAGGATTTTTACCAACCGTGTATAACATTAATTGAAATTTTACAATTCAGCACTATGAAACATATACGACTAATATCCCAAATTGCGTTACAGACCACATGGAAACAATCACCATTACTCAGTTTGTTATTTGTTTATTAAGAACCAACTGCATTTTTTTCCAGAAAATGTCATTAGTGCACTCTTAGTTAAAGGCACTGTAATCACTACAATCAATGGAATAGTCATATTACTAACTACAATCTCTGAATACCTTTTAATAAACCTTTATCTTCAGTAGGCTAAAGTACGTAAAGGTCTAGAGGTGAAGAGTTCCGTAACACCGTTCTGTTTGTTGAGAAAAATCGTTGCATTAAATATATAAATTGGAAAATCGTATAAAAGATTGGGAAAATCCAAACAGGTTTAGTATAGTATAATGATTTAATGAATACACGCTCTTATTGGGATAATTATTTATTTATATAATTGGATTGGGTTCAACCAACATTGCATCGGCGCATATGTAAATCCCTAGTTCATGGCCTGGCAACTAGAGTGTAAGTTCTGAATTCTAATCATTAACTCGAGAGGATATTACAGTTTATAATCAAATTTGAAATCCACTAACAGAAGTAATAAAAGGTTTGAGCTATATTTACTTTAAAATTTTTCCTAAATTTAATAAGAAAAATTAGGTGGCTCGCAACCTAAAAGAGGAATTACATTCAATTTTTTATTATTTAACGACCACAGAAGTAATGAGAGTTTTGCCTTTAGTTTAAACCTAAAAGTGCTTTACTGTCTAGCGCCTACGCCCAATTTTTCAACTACACTATACTTTTTGAAAACGTCCCAAGAGGGCGTCACTTCTATTTCCTGTATTTGGAAGATGATAAATATAAAACTTAGAAGGCATCGTTTTATTTAGTCAACTTTTTTTTTAAAACAAACCCGTAGTCGGTATTATACTCAATTTTATCGAAAGGAAGCTGTAGTTTAATAAGGATGGTGGCCTAACTCTTAAATTTCCGGCCTAAATAGTGTAATAAACAAAATGGCAAAAGGGCTTTAGTAAATTTTTCAACAAGAACATTAATAAATTTGCAGCTAACAATTTAATATTACTAAAAACAAGCGCGACTTAGGGATAACCCTACGTCAAGTAAAAACTTACTAGGATAGCGTTGCAATTAGTTTTATTGTGGTTTATTAAGATGCCCACTAACGTTTAAATTATATAAGATGGTATTTTGATAAACTATTTATAAAATATGCCACTAGATGGAGTAATTAACTTGGTCGTAATTTTCAATATGATCACCCAGAATTCAAATTATGATACATTTATTTAACTTGCCTGTCATTTTCTTCCATCTCAAGCAGCCTATTATTTTATAGCTACTTTTTAATTGAACTAATATGAAATTCGGAAAATAAACTTTGCGGTAGATTTAAGTAACCAAGAAGGACATTCCAACTCAGATCATTAAGATGACGACCGCGACTAAAATGCTAGATGGTTACCAGGTCGCACTGCACTAATATACAATTTTTTGAGATGGAGCAGATAATCGATCATAATCGATTAACCAGGTTTTGATAAGTTTTTAAAATAATAGATTAATTTATTAATCGATTGTTTGCTTAATCGATTATTTGATTAATCGATTATGTTATTAATGGAATATTCCATTACTCGATTATTTGATTATCGTTTAATAAAAAATCGATTACTTATTGTAAACGATTATCGATTGTTTAAACGATAATCGATTACTTATAGTAATCCATTATCGATTGTTCAAACGCATAAGCGCCCACCCCTACGAGCAATTATTAGTATAAGGAGGAAAGTAAACAAAGAGCACCAGCATACCGCTAGACTAAACCAAAAATGACTTCTAAGTATATTTTCAGTACGCTTATGTTATGTCATGGAATATTTTAGTAAATCTACAGACAGGTTCAAGGGCAGAGAAAACATTTGATGAGAGAATAAATAAGTTAGGATAACAGACAATAAAGATTCATTCGCTATACTAAAAATTAGCGTACACATTGTATCTTTAGAAAGCAAGAATGGCAAGCTGTCTATGGTTGTTATTTCAGTTGATATAATATTAACTTGGTAAACACAACTTTGCGGTAGATTTAGGTAACCAAGAACGACATTCCAAGCCCTGAGTCATGAAAAATCCGGGATGGCCGCCAGGTCGCACTGCGCTATTATCCGATTATTTGAGAGGGGGCAAATAATCCATTATAATCGATTAATCAGGTGTTGATAAGTTTTTTTAAATAATCGATTAATCAATTACTTGATTAATCGATTAATTAAAAAAAATCGATTATCTTCAGTACTTGATTATGGATTGTTCAAACTTACAATCGTTCACCCTTATTCACGTTAAATTTTCTAACCTTACAGCCCTAGTTTATATATATTATAATTCACTATGTTGTATGTATTATTTGCAGTTAGGATTATTTCACTTTTACCCAGTTATATTTTTAATGCACGCACTATGTTATTTTCTTCTAGACTGACATTCTCCAATTAACTAACGTTTAATTAATCGATTGCTTGATTAAAGGATTAGCCGATTAATCGATTATTTCTAGTAACAGATTATCGATTGTTTAAACTTATAATCGCCCACCCTTAGGAGCAAAATTTTTTTTTTGTAGTGCATTTATCAGTATAAGAACGAAAAGTAAACAAAAAGCACCAGCATAACGCTAGACCAAGTAAAAAATTACTTCTAAGTATATTTTCAATATGTTCATTAGTAATAAACGTTTTGGAATATTTTAGAAACCCTACAGGCGGGTTAAAGGGTAGAAAAAACATTTGTGTGAGAATAAATAAGTTAGAATAAAAGATGATAAGGATTCATTCGCTTCACTAAAAACTAGCATAACACATTGCTACTGTTGAAAGCAAGTATGGCATACTGTCTATGGCTGTTATTGCTAGAAAAGAATAAGACCGTTGAAACAAGTAAATGCAGAAATGTTGAGTTTATATCAATATGGAACAAATAGACTTTTACTCCATTAATTATTAGCCGTTAAATTCTAACAGCCAAGTACGATACTTGTAGAAGCTTGTTATTTTCGGTAAAAAGCATTACTTATACAGTAAGGACGATTGAGATTGAAGTATTAAGCATAGAATTGTTATAAATACAGTGCTTCATAAATAAAAATGTTCCAATAGAAACGATGGCACTAAAAAGAATTTTCTGAATTTTAAGAAAATATTGCGAGAAAAATTGCACACAGTTTCATGGAAAACTAAATATTACATTTATTCCTGATTTTTAAATAAAATCTATCAAATGTCTATCACTCACCGATTCGTTTATCGTTCAAACTGACATTTCACTTTAAAGTTCATTACTCGTTGAACAGCGCATAATTTTGAATTTTTTGAAAATAAAATACAAACATGACGGAAACATAAAAAGATAAAATGAAGTAAAATTTGCGAATGGAAACCTAATTAAAATAATTAAATCGATACATAACATACAAAATTGCCTATTTGCATATATATTATATATATATATATATATATATATATATATATATATATATATGTAGTAGCGGACCGCGGTAATTTTACTATAGTAACAAACGTTTGTCAAATCGCCATTGTTACCGCAATAGAAAAGATAATTAGTGGATTTTTTTTATATCATGATAATACGTCGTAATTTGCTAACGTTTTCAAATGATTTTATTTATATACTTTATGTAAGGAATGTGTGATTGTAACTGATATTTGTCTAGGGTTGTAAAACACATGTTGGGGGGTGAGTAGCAGGTGCACGCTTAAAAATGCTTTACTGAAGGGGCGTAACGAATCATTGGAATTTCTTATGAGCCGATTCTTAATGGAAAAATGTCACTAGCTTAATAAGTAATTGTGTCGGTACAGACCGCGATCAAAAGATATCTTTTTTAAAATTAAGATGTCATGCAATAATTAATATGAAACTGTTCCAACGTAAATTAATGTTTCTTGTTTTTTATATTACTTTTGAAAGATGGGGGGTTGATTGCGGGAGTTAGAATGTCAATCGAGCCAGATCGATTTGTGGGTTAATTAAATACCTTCATTGTAAACAGTTTGTCTTTAAAATAATTCTTGCGTGTACATTTTTCTTTTGAATTCGCCAACACTAAGTTGTCTTTTCTTTCGGGGGTTAGTTGTAATGTGTTTTTCAAATATTAATCTATAAATAACAGTCACCGTTTTTGAAGTTAAACCGCGCATGTTAACGATTTGTGTCTGCGACCAATTAAAGGAATATTTATTCTAGTGTAAGTAGGTATTTTTATATAAATGAAAGCTCGCAGTCAATCATTTTACCAGCCTATGTAACGTATTAAAAGAATCATACATTGCCTTGCGAAGGTATCTCATTCGTACGCGAGCTCAGTAAACGGAAATCGGCTAAAATAAAGGACAGTACTGGGCTCCTTCACTCTGGTATTTGTGCGAATTGCCATTGCTGTTTGTTGTTTATATTTATATTTGTGTAGAGGTGGCTGGTGAACAGGTACAGGACACCGCTTTGGTTACTAATTGTAAAAGTCAATTGCCAAGTAGGTACACACTCCCGGGCCAGACCATTAAACACCTCGAATTTTTATTTCTATTGTTTTTATTTGTTGTATAGATGAATGTGTAACCTGAGAGAGGGGCACTGTATTTTTATAACGCACTCAAACTTATATCTCGGTGATCTATTTATAACTTACCCTTGTAAGGCTTTGTTTTAATGAGTTTTTTTGTCAGTTTGTTTAAGTAGAATCATTTACCTGCGAGCTGATTTCTCTTTGTAGGTGATTTATTGTAATTTGATTTATGTATTTTGTGCTTTGGTGGTGACTAAACAATTGGGTACGTGTAAATTCCTTATCTGTTTTCTTTTGTCATTGCCTTTACCTTATTATCACCTGTGCAATTTTACTGTTGTAGCATTTTATATGTACCGTAATTTGCTTTATTATTTTATGTGTTTATTTACTTAAAGACCGGCATGATTGATTTTAAAGTGCGATATGTTTGGTATTACGATTGTTATGATTTTTTATATTATTTGATTGTTTATGACCCAATTGTGAGTGTGACTACATGTGTTTTATTTTTATTGTGTTGGTAGCTACCAACGTTCTTGTCAATTAATTTTACCACTTCTTGGTCACGACCTTGTATTGTACTTAATTATAATTTATTCAAATTGTTAACCATTGTTTAATTAACTTACAATCAATTAATGAATGTTAATCCTGAATGTTAATTTTTATTTTATTTTATGTATCAATATTTCTCAAGGCACGTTATCGTTCACATTGGATGCGAGTGTGATAACCACATAAAAATTCTCCATTTAACTTTTCATCGCTCTGTCAACTATGAACACTAACACAACGTACGTAAAATTGTAGTCAATTAGTTCTAGAATGTTTATAAGTAACTGGTGTAATTGCTCTTGGCAACTGTCTTTCCATAAGCCGAATTTTAATTAACAACTTTTATTGTAAGTAATTTAGTAATTTTTAACATTAATTGTAATTAGTCTAATTCATTTTTAGTTCCTGATGAAGCTAATAATTTATTAGCGAAATATTGAATAATAAATACATTTAATTAACTTGGCTAGGTCTAATGCCCAATAACCTTTAATTCTTATATATATATATATATATATATATATATATATATATATATATATATATATATATATATATATAAGGGTGTTACAAAAAGTAGGCCAATCCGTTAACCACATATTCTTTGGGACAAAATAAGGGACTTTTCTTATGTCACTGTTCATTTGAACGCTTCCTTTTCGATATACAGGGTGTCAAACTTCACTTTTAGAAGTGCATTTTTTATTATCTCTGGTGTGTTTCAAGATATCGTTTTCAAATTTGGTACAAATCTTACTCTTTTCTAAGTGCACCTTCTGTATGATTTTAAGTAAACAATTAAAAGAACTAATAGAAAATAAGAGGTGTGGTAACCCTTATCCCCATTTTGGTAATAACGCGGGCAGAAGGTATATAAGGGAGCCCAATTGAAGGGAGAGAGAATTCAAACAGTTCGGTGATAGATTAAGTAAGGGTTGCGCGCGGTGTTTTTGAGGAGACTTAGAATGTTCAGTGTTGGATTTTATTTGTAACAACCGTAGTTTTAGCAGCGTATATATAAGCGGCTACAATAATCCAAAAGGGAATAAATCATATATACCTTCTTAAATAAATAGTTTAATTGTGAGTTGAAGAAAAAAATAGTGATTTTCTTCAAGAAACTAAAAAAAAGTGCGAAAGCAGATTTGAAAATAACAACAAATATTTTGTTGACAGTGTTCAGTAGTAGAGCGCGTGATCTAATAATAAACAGAAAGCCTGAAGTAACCCTTTAAGTCAACGAACTAAACGTTTAGTTAAAACATTGGTGGTCATCATTGACATTGAATGCAGTACATGTGTACAATCGTTAGCAATATAAGTCGATTGTATAAAACCAACTAATAATTTTAACGGACACGGCTGTCTATTGTGTTTTGTACAAGGTGTATTTGCCAATTTAAATAGCATTACTGAAAGCAGACCATATGGACTTCACCATACCTACGGATAAAGGATTACTTAACATACATTGTAAGAATTAGTTTTAGATTTTGTTTAACAGATACAAGTACGATTATCTTTTACGTTCATTTTTGATTCTTGGGTTAACAATTTATTTATTTTTATAAGTAAGAGGGATAATCAAACTTTATCTATTTTAATGTGTTTAGTATTAAGAATTTGGGGGGGAAATTTTTAACCTTTAAGCATTAATTTTTGTGGTGTTCTTGTGAAACGTGTGTGTACATATTCACAATTGCAAATTTGTCAATGTATATCCAGTATTTAATTTATTTTGTTGTTTATTTGTGATGAGATAAATTTTTTTGCATTAACCCGTCAATTTACCTAATGGGTTACCTATATTGCTAATTGAAATTCATCTTTGTTTATTTTGAGTTTAATGATCGATTTGAAATTGCGCAATGAGCCAAATCGATTGCAAAATTTTATTTTAACTATTTTCAGCCATTTTACAGTCAATCAGGTACGTAACACTGCTGAGTATTTTTTTTTATTACTATAAATTATAGATTTGAAGTATTAAAATTTAAACCGATTGAAGAACGTCTTAATACGATTTTTAAAGATAAAGTATTAAAGAAATATAAAGCACTGACCTTTCAAATTTTCAAATTTACGGGGTGTGTTCAATAAGTTCACGACGACCCGTGTATTTCAAAATTTTCTTAAGCTTTTGGATACTTTTTTTTTCAAGTATGAGTGAACTTGAGCGGTGAATGGTTTTACTGAGTAGGCTGAAATCCTGTCTTCCACAGTCAGATAGAGTTAATTTAACATCCCGCCTAAGACTATTTTAGCAAAATTTAAGATTGTGGTGGCGCCTAGAGATAATTTTTCCTGGTCTGAGCATTATGAGTTGCGCATTTATGGTAAGTGTAAGGTGTTTGAAACTACCTTTGAAACATTTTACTCCTTATATCGACCCCGCCCATTTCCATTGCAGCTGGCTTAGCAACCCGCTTCTTCGGTAAGCCTGCACGACGACTAGTGCGGATTGGACATGTAACACCACCACTTAAGGAGCTTCCCATAAGAAATATTTGGAATATTTTAGTTTCTTTGAATTTATTGTTGGGCAAATGAAATGAAATTTCGTAATGATTAGTATCTTGGGACAAGAAATCATTACACCAATTTTGAATGTCCTGAACAGCTTTTAAGTGGATTAAGTGGACTCATAATTTATTTCCAATAAATTGGTCAAACAACGCCGTAAGGGGTTTACTCTAAAAACAAACTTTAACTTGATGGTTTAGTTGCCTTCATTTTCGAACAGGTAGACAGTTTCGTTCTACACCATATTCACAAGTTTCACAGAAATAAGAAACCATCCCACTAATGTTAGGGGTGCTCCAAACAACCCTTAAGGAGGTTCTATTAAAAATTAGCTTTCTTTAAACAAGACAAATGTGAAATGAAATTAAGTAATGATTAATATATTTCGGAAAAGAAATATTGAATCTTGAATGTTCTGGTCGTCATTTTTTAGTTTTTTTTTAATTTCAACAAATTGGTCAAACAAGGCCTCGAAAAACGAACCTTTACATGTTGATTTATTTTCCAACAAATTGACCAATAACCAACCCGTATTTTTTGGTTTTTTGAATTTACTTGTTTTTTAGGTTGAAGAGATGTGTATCCCATGCCGGCCGGGGAGGTACCGCCACCCTTACCATGGATCCCTAAATATTGGGTCTCTGATTTTTTGAGGACGGTAAGGACTCCCGGTCACATTTTTCTCATCCTTAATCTATTTTTATCCTTATCTTTCCTTCTCGCCTTCACTGTCTTCCTATTGAATTGAAAGTCCAAAATTAAAAATTAAAAAAAAGATGGCTGTGGTTTCTAGAGTAATAAATGCCGGACGTAAAATCCTGTCCCATTCGGATGTCCGGGAGGGCAAGGCCCAAGCGACCTCCGTCATCGAAGGTACTTACTTTTTAATCCACTATTGCAACATCCGAGGTATTAGGTCTAATTTTAATGCTGTTCACCAACGTCTTGAACAATTACAACCTGACATTTTGTTTCTATCTGAAACACGAGTCTCCTCTGAAAGTTCTGGTTCACCGACTTGCAATTTCCCCAATACAATATTCAGTCTAAGTTTCGATACAAAGGAGGCGTATGTATTTATCTCAAGGACGACATCGCTTGTAAGAGAATTTCTTTTTTGAAGAATAAAAAATTAAATGTGATTTGGTTTAAACATTCTGGTTCTAAGTTTGTGAAATTCTACTGTTGCATTTATAGGTCTCCTAATGACAGTCACTTTCAAGATTTCTTCAATTACTTTAGTCTGAAAGTTGACTATCTTCTGTCTCAGTTTCCATCTTGCCCTATCTCAATTATGTAAGGTTTCAATGTTCATCGCTCTAATTGGCTTCAATTTTCATCTACTACTAATCCTGGTGGTCATACTGCAGTAACATTTGCTATTTCATGTGATCTCACACAAATGATTTCTAAACCCATAAGAATCCCTGATAACCCTAGCCATACTCCACATCTTCTAGATCCTTTGCTTACATCAAACCCACTTGTTTATAAAACTTCAGTTCTTTCCCTTCTAGGTCTATCTGACCATTGCCTAATAGAAAAGCTACTCGTTTTGTGCACATAAACTATATACCGTCCTGACCACTTCAGATAAACTATCGCTATCGAAATTAAGACTGGAAAATTGCCATATTGGTTTTCCGATCGAGGACATTCTACTGGTATCCTCGATTCCTTCCCGCCGCTTTCGTCGCTGACCGGTGGAGAAGGTGACGCAATGTTGTACGTTATTGTGAATGCTTTATCATAACTTTGTTTGTAAACTTGGTGAAATTATTGGTTGACGAGCGAATAAACGCAGATGTTTGTTTTGGTGTTATTTTGCGGAATTCGATGCTTTCACGTCGTCTCAATAAAAGGTTGACGAACTGCTTTTATTTGAGATATATTTAGTATTTTGTTTTTTTATTTAACTAAATGTACTGCAAATTTATATATATGAACATTTCGCATGGTAAAATTGATTTTTAGTGACCAATTGGTTACGTATTGTTCTGATTTATTCATATTTAGATAATTCTATTTCCGAAGTTTAAAATCAAAGGCCACTTGGTAAACTTACAAAGTTGACCATTTTATGTTACGTTTTCTAGTATTTGATATTTTAAATTAAACCGAAACCATTGTAAATAGATCTATGTATTTGTGTGCTTTTTGAGATATATTTAGATAAAATAGATGAACAATTAACTGAATTTTATGGTGTTAATTTGTGATCTCCTCCCGACCAGCGATAGCAATAATTTACGAAAGTGGTGTTTTTTTTTTATTCAAACTGAAGGATTTATTGAGAGCTAAATTTTGATTTCAATTTTTATTGATTCATGTCAAAAGTAACCAGTGGTAATTTCCTACACTTGAAGCATTCAGGGTCATACAGTTTATTGAGTTTTATTAAATATTTTGTGTTGTTTAGCGTAACCGATTAGAGGAATTTTAAATGACGTTCATCTAGTTTATGTCTAATTATTTTAGTTTGGTGTTCAATGAATGACAGAGCTTTGAAGATGAGTAGTATTTAAATTTGAGTTAATAAGATTTAAGCGTAACATTTAACGTTCATTACTTTTTTTTATTATTGTTTGAATTATTTTGTTCACAAGCGTTGTGGGTAACGTAACGAAATATAAAGTTAAAGAAGTCATTGAAACCCAACAGCTGATTTGCGCCCACGCTATTTTGGTGTTTAAGCGTATGGATATTTTTAAGATTTGTTCTAGATCTAAGGTTTTGAAGCATCTCCGATACGCACCTGGAAATAGCCAACGTAAGGTAAGTGAGATCTTTTGACTGTTGAAGATTGATTTATCTACGTGTGCCCATGTGTATTCTTACCGATTTCGTCTTAATAAAAGTCTGGCGCCCTTTCACTTGACTTTATTCTAATTACGACGCACCCTTATCTGCGACTTTCGACAATACGACTAGCCAGCTTCAGTATTTTTAAATTCAAAAATACGCCCGCGCCCTCTGTCCGAGCTAGTCCGGTGCACTCTAATTATCTGTTACCTGCCGTTTTAGTTTCATTTTTGACCGTAACACAGTACAGCGTTTGTGTTGAAACTTTTCAACGACTTTTAACGGTGGTGGCTTCTGAAACTCTTCCCAAAACTGAATGGTAACCGTTAAGAAACTATGCCAATTTTACTGTCCATTTTAGGTACGCGCGAAAATAATAAAAAAATGTCTTGCGTTCTAAACATCATTTCGAATCGTTTTGATAGCTTAATTGTCTAATACCATGAGAATTGTTGTCACTTATGTCACTTGACGCGCTTATATTTCACAAGCTTTCTGATTTCGGTGTCCTTTCTTTAGGCGCATACCGTATTAGATGTTATGCAGCAGAGAGAGAGTATTTTCACTATGACGACCATACAAATGAATTATTATTTAAGGATGTTTTTGTATATGACGTTAATCTGTACCATTTTAAAACGGTTCTCTTAATTATCACCGATTACAGTTACTTTATTAAATATCTAATTAAAACATTTTATGAATGAATATATAAACTTAAAGATTTCTTCTGGCCAGCACGAAATGAACTAAAAAGATTTAATTATAAAATAATGAACTTGTAATTATTTATGCGTTCATCATCATTCTATTATTCTCGTCCGATTAGAAAACTCAGTAGAAATATGCAAATGTGGAAACGTTTGAAATAATTTCGAAGGTTTTTAAGACACGCTTACAATATTGAGTATAAGATAACATTAATTATTTTTATAATTAGTTGTAAAAGTAAAAAAAAATATATGCGATCACCGACGACCATCTCAAGAGAAAAAAATTATTAAATGCAAGAAGTTTTAGGAAGATGAATTTGATAACGTCATTCTCATTCAATTACAAATTGCAAATCAAATTAGTTTCGCTATTTTTTTTTCCAACAGTTTATCCTTGGTGTGTTGTGAGACATAATTAAAGAAACGGAAAATGTTCGCTTAAAGGTGTTGTTTATAAAGAATACACCGCATTAATCACATTTTAATTACTATTGGCAAAAGAAACAAATGCAAAATTAATGTTCTTTGTTTAATATTATAGATTAAGTACGTCGACTGTGCATATCTTTTTGGTTTAGCATTTATTATGTGTCAAATATTGTTATTTTGATCCTGTTCAGGCATGATTTTTTTCGTAAAATTACATCTCTGTATTGTTTGTGGTAGGGAAGCGTGAATATTTGTAAAAGGTTTCAGAAATATTAACATCCTGCATTCATAAATTCAAACAGATGAGTGCGCATAAAAAATGTTCTCAGCGGAAATCTCATTATTAAAGGGTTAGCAGTATTATTCAATTTTAATGCAATTATTCTTGCCTGACAAGTTTTAAAAGTGTTGTAGTCTAAATGCAATGTAATAAACATATAGTTCTTTATAAAACAAAAACTTTTACAAAGTAAACAAAATACACAAAGAAAAACTGCTCTATTAGAGAATCGAACCCCAGACCTATCATTTTCCGGATTGATTGATTATCTCTATTCCATCAAGTAAGTCTTTATACAGGGTGTCCAGAAACTCTACGGACAAACTTTGCGTAGTGATTCTAGACCTAAAAATAAGAAAAAAGTTCATACACCCAGGTCCGGAAACGCTTCGTTTAGGACCTACAGGGTGTGAAAAAATTTTATTTTCCTCGGTTTTATGTTAATTTGAAATTTGGGATGCTGTATCAACAAGAGTAACAACAAATGTCATAAATACATTTGTGTATCTAAACAACAACTTGTCATTTTGTTTTAGTCAAAGCCTGCTAAAATGGCAAGAGATTCAATAGCTGGTTAAATAAATTAAACTGTTCAACAACCAATATCTCGAAAATGGTTGATCTGAGAGGCATCGACCAAGTGTGCCTTTTTTGCTTAGAACTGAAAAGGGAACAAACTAATTTAAACGGAACGTCAATATACCGGGTGGTAAAAAAGTTAAGGCCAATTAACTTTTAGTATACCACTGTAGATGCCTGCGATACCTTCAGAAATAATGTGGGAATATGTTCAGGGATTCGCCGCTCATTATCAAAACGAGTGAGATTATGTATCGAAAACAAATGGTCATCATGTGGAACACCTTTTGTAACATTTATTTTTTAGTTTTATTATTTATTTCTTCATTTTCGATCTTAAATTCAAAGTTAAAATAAAATGCAAACATACGTTTTAATTCCAATTAGCTAAGGATTATAGGAATTAAATTGAACTGTTCATCAACCAATATCTCGAAAACGGTTGATCTGAGAGGCATCGACCAAGTATACCTTTTTGCTTAGAACTGAAAAGGAACAAATTATCTCAATCGGAACGTCAATATACCGGGTGATAAAAAGTTAAGGCCAATTAACTTTTAGCATACCACAGTAGATGGCGCCCTCTGCAGGCAACATCAAAATCAATAAAATATTTAAGTTTCTCGACCACAAAACCCCGTGCTCCAAATTTCAGGACCATATTCAAATTTGTTCGCAAAATATCACCTTAAAACCGAGGAAAATAAAATTTTTCACACCCTGTCGGTCCTAAACGAAGCGTTTCCGGACCTGGGTTTATATGAACTTTTTTTCTTATTTTTGGGTCTAGAATCACTACGCAGTTTGTCCGTAGAGTTTCTGGACACCCTTTATATTACTACAACTTCAGCCGAAAGGCCAACGTTTATTAAACTGGTTTAATATTAATATTTTTATGCAATCAATAATAATAATAATAATAATAATAGCACATATATTTTCTAAACAAATTTTGTGACGTGCTACTTACTCTGTCTAACGTTTCTCAACTTACTGTAAGAATTTTGTGTGCTAAATCATTAAATACTAATTCGTTCTTTATACCTAATTACTAAATATTGCATGTACTCGGTTCAATATAAAAAATATCGCAAGATTTAAGAAATAAACTTATGTTGGTACTACTCTCACTCTACGTAAAAATTTGGATACCCTTCTCACTCAATGGTTTCAGATTACAATATTTACCGAAATACACCTATTTTAGTAAAAGTCTAAATTCTCGTAACTTTCGATGCATGGAGTTCAATAAAAAAGGTTCGTTTTGAAGTGTTGGCGTAAAAAGGTTTCATTGAGTTAAAGCTCAATAGGTCGTTAAAGTAAAAACGAACTATTGAATGATTTCTTATTTTACACATTGTCCAAGTACCAATTACACCGTATTGTAACTAATAGTCTTTTTCATTGAAACTAAGTTTACGATGTGCGCAACTTTATAAGTTTCTAATTAGGTGATTTACATTATGCTTAAATTTGTGGTTTAACTAAAACCATCTTACACGCCACTGTTTTTTTTAATAGAGCTGTCTCTTAACTATATAATCTATTTCAATTTTATAAAAATTAGTACACTACTAATAATTTATATAAGTTAATTAACTTAATACCCTGTTGATGGGCCAGTGGTAACACAAATTGCTTAACATTCGGCAGGTAATGGGTTCGATTCCTGTTATTGTCTACCTTGTATGACGTATTTTCATGGGTGTTCACCTCATACCCATATAGCGGCATGATTACTGCGTATGCGCACATCATGAGCAGCTATTTAGGCGAACGTTAGAGTAGTAGTCTTTCCGCCTTGATGGGCGGATTAAATACGTTGCCTTTTCCATAACTTATCTACATCAAGATATATTAGTACAAATCGGTATGAGACGCATCGCTTTCTTCTGAGCTTAACAATTTTACTGTAAGCGCACAGTACAAAAGACGCAATATATTTTACTATACTTTCGTGTATACATATATTGCACCTCATAATATAATGGGTTATTTTCTAAGATATTTGAATTTAGTACTGCATTCGTAGCAAAAATCACGCACGCACACACACAACACACGCACATGGTTACGCATTTAATAACATATGCCTGAGGATCACAACTAGCTCCGATTCAGTACAGCAAGCGAGAAGTAAAAGCATTAAAAAGAATTAACTAATGCTGATAAACAAATGTATGTATCCCAAGAATATAGATTACTGCCACTGAAAGTGATACCACGGTTATACAGAGTTTTTCACACATAGAATTAAAAATTATTATATATGAACAACAAAATCAATCACTTACTTGGGTAAACACATAATTTAAACAAGTGGTCGATGTTGGAGTGCGAGATCAACCAAAATGTAACAAAAGTTACCCATATTTTATCGTAACCAAGCTTTAATTGTTTAAATGTATTTAGAAAAGAAAAGTGTAAGGTTTGATCATTTACTCAATTTAATATTCTTTAAATCATATAAATATGAATGATCGTTTAGTACTAGTAATAAAACAACGTTAAATTCAGAAAAAAGTGGTTAAACCAACACTTCTAGGTGTTACTTTCGCTGCAAATTAAATACATTAACGATTGGCATTTTTTAATTGCAGATATCCAATATTTCAAGTAGGGAATAGCAAATTTCAATGAAATCAAAATAATGCAATTAAGCATTGTAATCCATGTAGGGTACTTAAAGGATTTGTACCAAAGCAGATTCTCATTAGAATATTTTCATAGAAGCATTTACATTAAATTGTGATCAAATATTCGAATTAATATAATCTATATTATTTCAATTAAAATATTGTAATCAATGTATTTTCAATTAAAACATTGTAAAATTGACACACTAAGCTCATTGTCACGAAGTGCTTTGGTAAGGCGAGAAATGGGATCAATGTATGAATGATAACAATAGTGCTATTCTCGTACACACTACTTTACTTGGTTAACATGAATTTCTTTCTCTTCCAGATATGAAAAGCTTCACCACAGTCACCACCACAACGTAGTCAAAAATATTTCCACGGAATCAACTGAACTTTCAACCGTTTTTTGTTATCGTATCTCGCGTATCCGACGATGTGGACGAGACTCTGAAGCTTTGAGGACTTAAAAATTCTTTGTGAACATTTGGGGAGATCGTAGAAAATTGCAAAACCGGTACATAAAAAACTTGATCCATTACAATTCGAATAAGAACTTACTAACTGAAAACCGTACAGGTCAGCAAAAATAACAAGATACCGTCTGCAATAAAATTCGGAAACTTGGACTACGGTCTTCGAGTGAAGGGGTAGGATTTGAATTAAAATTTGCGAAGAGCTTAAAAAATTAATAAGCACGAAAACGATACTTTGACAAACGAGCGGGGAGAAACGTTGTGTTAGGTAATGTGGGCTTCTACAATCTAGAGTGCGCGATTGAAAGTCCAAGGCAAGCAGCGTGAGTAGTATGTAAAAAACAAAAAATTGAATATTTTGGGAACGAGGAGACACAGAAGTGCGCAAAAGTCCCAAAAAATAAAAACGGAAACAAACCGAAAAGCAGCCATTCGAAGGTTTCAATTTCGTTATTTTTTGACCAATTTCGACGCGGTTTTTGATACTATATTTACAATTTAAGGGCACTTTTCAAAATGTAAAAAAAGTTTAAATTTGTTATAAAAGAAAAAAACAGATTGATGTTTTTTTTTAAATATTAAGTGTATGACTGAAAACAACTGAGCAGAGAAAACAGAAAAGTTAACGTGTTTATTTTCCTCATCCAAATTCTTCGTCACAATCACGGATTTCCAACATGTATACATTAAGTGCGTGTGTATGGGTACGGAAGAAACAGAATAAGGGTTCTGAAGGACAAATGACTGCCTCAATAATAACTTCACTATACTTAACTATACCGGACAACTGGTAATGGTAATTGAACCCATTACCACCCGAATGCTGAACTGATCGTGTCACAGGCCCAACAGCTTTCTCTCAGCTAGGAGCAGCGTAATGTGAAGAAAGTTAAAAAAAGAAACCGAATTTTGGTTAAAAACCAAACAGTAGTGATGATGTCGGCTCGTATAGTTTAGGGCGTTATCAGAATTATAGACCTCATAGTTTTGTAGGAAAAACAAGTATCACACACGAATATCTCAAAAGACATGATTTCTTGTAGCAATGAATATGTCAGGAAACTTGTCGTGGGACAAATATCAAACAAATCGAGGTAACTAGTCTTTTAGCGTCCTAAAACGCGGTTTTTTATTGCCGTTTATGGAATCGCAGGCAAGCCACTGCTTCATTTATCGTCAAATCTATTATTTGTTTTCTATTCAATATATAACTTTTCATACCCACCTGAGACAAGTAAATATATAACTCTAGCAAAGTACATGTCGTAGGTTCAAATCCTACTCGAGATAAACTTTTTATTATGTATTGATTTTATTAAATACATAAATAAAAAGTTTACCTCGAGTAGGATTTGAACCTACGACCTAATGAAAAATCTGGAACACTGGAACTATGGCAGGATCTGTAACAAACAAATACATCGTACACAATTAAAACACGAACGTTTCGATAGCTTATCATCATCAGCGGTCAACCGCTGATGATGATAGCGTAGCTATCGAAACGCGTTCGGTGTTTTTAATTTTGTGGCTAGAGGGTGTATTTTGTTTGTACTACCTAATATAATAATAATTTTATTTATGTATTTAATAAAATTAATAATAATTTTTAATTAAATATATAACTCGTTTATAAAAATGTATTCATCTATTTTCTACATTAAATTGTTATTGCTATTTAATTGTAAATTTGTATACAGAAAGTAATCAACGCCATCTAGCAGTACACATAACAAGATGCTCAATTTTGTTTGGTATCCACTTCCTGCAAGAAATACGTTATAATAACGTATAAATTAAACAGAACCAATTAAGTTGGGATGTGTTAAGTAAAGGCATGGTAATTTTAAATAGGACGTGATAATACTTTTTTCCTCGAGGTGAACCTCATATAAATTTTTTAAAACAATTCTCTTCAGCTTGCCGAGTACCACCATATGCTTTCCTTTAGTTAATAATCGACACATTAATTTGCTTTAGGATCTTGTATACGACCTCGTCTATGACTACTGTTGCTACATGTTCACTTGGTCTCGCACAATCACTCTTCTAAATGTATTACGATTGCTGGTATCTGTACTGTTGCCATCCTCGCCACGAGCAGACTTCACTGCTGTGCACCTGGCCGTCGTTTTTACTGCAGGTACATATAACTGCTTCTTCCGCATCACTAAGTGAGTGTTTATGATCTTACTTCTGCTGCCGATCACCAAATCGTTTAAGGCAGTGTTGGCTGATAAAGTATACCTTACCGCTACTGTGTAAGGATAGTGAAAATTAATATTATAACGAAGTGTAGCGAGTTATATCTAAGGCAGCAGACTAGATACAAAACATTTGTCTGTGTGGGGGTAGAATTTCACAAATTAATGGACCATAATTATTGACGGTGTTAAGAGGCGTCATGCATTTTTCTGAGGTAAATCCAACAAGCAAGCAAGAAAGGGAAAGCTGGAAAGAAATACAATTAGTAAAGACAATAAAGAGAGGCACAAGTAAAACATAATAGTAAATAACCAAACGAAAATTCGTTTATTAAAAAAAATTCATTTTACAATAACAGAAAAATTTAATTAGCAAACACAAAGTAGTAAATGGATTTAAAAAAAATAAAGCAGTTGTTCACATAAATTAAATAAAACAATAATACTTTAAATCACGTCCAAATCAGCTCTCGGTCCTAGTATACATCAAAAAGGAATTTAAGAAAAAGAAAGCTAAATATTTTTAACGCAACGTAGTAGTACATTAGTACCTAAACACAATGTTAGTGTCAACAGCCAGCAGTTAAATTACAAACATAAAAGGTTACGTCTTCGAGAGCTCTATGTAAACGCAACGTTTGAGCCCATACATAGCTTTGCGTTCTTCATTAGATATAAAACCCGACTAGTGCGCAACTCTATACATTGAAATTTAAAATTAAATTAAAGAGAGAGAGAGAGAGAGAGAGAAAATAAAGCTCTCAAAAATAATACTAACGTTTTAGATAAACGAACAAACATCAAAGATATAAATAAATTCAGATTGTCTATAAGAGTGAGCAGTCGTGATAAAATTAAAAGCACAATAGGATCTAACCAATTCTAATTTTATTAAGTGGCATCGCTAGATCTATTTGATTACCAGTAATGATCAAGGTGCTCGGTAATCAGGCAGAGTAAAGGTTGATCCAGACGCTACGTTTTGCACAACCTTTTGCCTGCACAGTTCAACACGTTGCAGATAAAACGTTGCGTGTAGATAGGAAAAGTGTGCAGTTTTGAAATCGGCGCGAAGACGGTATAGTTGCAGCCATAACTGGGCTCGAGAGGATAGTTATCCGTGAATTTCGCGGACAAGTCGGTACATGAAGACGGTAGCTCCGTTTTCCGATTCATTTTGTTCACTTTGAGCGTCAATAGCAGACCTACGACAATGTTCTCGGGAGTATGTGGCTGAGTTTATCGCGTTGTATGAAAGTTTCCCATGCATTTGGCGTGTCAAATCCAAGGAGTATAGTGAAAGAGACAAAAAGAGGCAGGCTTATGAGAGTTTAGTAGAAAAATTCAAAGGAATTTATGCAACCGCAAACAGAAATAGATAGAAAAATAATTCTTTGAGAAGTGTTTATCGAAAAGAGTTGGCAAAAGTAAATAAATCTAATCGATCTGGGGCTGGAGAATACGATAACTACAGGCCATCTCTGTGGTATTTTGATTTGTTACACTTCTTAAATGATCAAGAGACACCAAGGCAGTCTACGAATGATGAAGAATCTACAGTTGATGAAGCACCAGAAAAGGAAAAAAAATAAATACGTTTTCCTTTATGTAATCACTTTATTAATTTATCTAAATACCTTAAATACACCATTAATTATTTAAAGTTATAAATTGTTCTTGCCAAGGAATTGTGAAAGTAGTCTTTGAATTGATCTCTCCCGCTGAACGTCGTGTAATAATTCTGGGTCACATCTTTCACGTAATTCAACAGTACATTTAGAAATATTTCCCGATCCATACTTTCAGAAGGGTATATTTTTGGGGGAATCTTCTGCGTAAAACGTTGTGTAAAGCGCAACACGCAAGAACTATAGTATCGATGTTGTCCATCTTCAAATTAATACTTGTGTGGAAAATATGAAATCGCGAAGCCAAAATTCCGAACGTGTTTTCAATAACACGTCTCGTCCTAGATAGGCGGTAATTGAAAATTCTTCTCTCCCTTGTTAATGTTTCTCGTCGATACGGTTTAAGAAGTTCTCGACGCATAGCAAAGGCTTCATCACCAACAAAAACAAGTCCTAAAACTCTGTTTGAACTTCCATTGCACCGGGGATTTGGAATTCTCAACTCGTTGTTAACGAGTTTTTCGTAAAATTTAGTGTTATTTATTCCACCATCTGAGATCCTACCGTTTGTGCCTACATCACAATACAAAAATTCGCAATTGGTATTGGCTATTGTCATAAGAACAACACTGTGCGTTTTTTTTTATAATTGCAATAATAGGGCCCACTTCCTTTAGGCGTCACAATCCTAATATATTTTCCGTCAATTGACCCTAAACAATGAGGGAACTGCCACATTCTTTTAAACTCAGCTGCCACTCCTCTTCAGTCTTGGGAAACTGAAACAAAAAAAATAAAATAAAAGTGCTTACATAAAATTGGAACTACCAAAAAATAATAATAATTACGGAGATCAATAATTCTTTAATATTTTCAGCTGGAAGAAGATGTGCATGAAAGTACTGCTGACGCTGGACCCAGTGAAGCGCCTGCCACTTCTCTTTACGAAGCATCAACTCCCTGTTCTATCAATAGATCATTGTCCCGTAATACTTCAAGATCGCACTCTTCAACTCGTAAGAGAAAGGGAGTTCCAAATGATGATGGCACAACTGAAGTTATGACGTTGGTAGGAAAGAAACTGGACTCCTACAGGCAGAGGATATTTTCAGGTGTTTGGAAAACATGTGGTTAATAAACTCTCCATAGTCAACAAACGCTAACCAGAGATTTTTAAATTGTTGATAAGACTAGCCAGCGACAAAATGATTTTGGTTTAGTGATTGGACGGAATAGGTGTCAACAGAATATGCCCATACAATTGGGAATGCCACATACTCTTTCTTCACAAGTTGGACAATATCACTCCTCGCAGCAGTCGCAGGCTATGTCACGTCACTACGTCCCACACACTCAGAAGTATGAAACAATTGGGCAAATTCAGCTAGTTTCACAGCAAGGTGGACAAGATCAACATACACAAGCCCAAGACCAAAACTTTACATCTCATCGTGACCCCTCTTCCGCTGCAAACTTAACATTTCAATCAAACTGAAGTACTTGCATACATTTTCACTTCTGCTTAGCCTAAGTTTTGTGAAACACTGATGTTATTTTTAAACATACATTGTATTAGGTTTCTTTACACATATAAATATATAACTTACCTCCAAGTATTCATCGTTCAGCACCATGAAGACAGCTTTACATGTTTCGGGAATGATTTCACTTAACGATTGTTTCGATATAACTGTTGCGAATTCTAGGTTTTGTAACTTCTGCCAATTTTCAAAAATCTTAAAGTTGCTGTTAGCCTTTCATGTGGTCATATTGCTGTTCTCATACAAGTATTTTTTTTATGATATGCGGTCTCACTAATTCCAATAAATAAGTAGTTCCGCCAATCATCAGGTTCAATTCACGTAGTAATCTAATATGGGAAAAGTGCTGTCTTTTTAGAAGCCATTTCCGCGACTACTTTGAACGCCGGGTACTTCTGAGACATTCCAATCTTTTCTTTTCATTTACAAGACGGCATGCAAAAATCGACCAGAGTAGAACCTCCTCCATGACGATGCTACCAAAACTGTACGAAATATACAGAGATCTGCACCATGTGGACGCTCTTTAAATTGCAACGTTTTCATTCCGTCTTAAGGCTGCGCAAAACGTAGCGTCTGGACCGGCCTTAAGATAAAAAATCCTGACCTTACGCTTCGGCAAAAAATAGTCTTTGTTACTACCTTAGGCTTTACGTACAGCACAGCGGTACAGAGATTAGGACGCCCACCAGTATAACCCACTTTCTAAAAATTAAATTTAACACAATCGTGGAAGTGCTAAGTAAATTCAAGGGCAGTTATTATCTTCATTGTTTATGCCGTATTAATATATTATAATTATAATAATATAACTTAACAAAGATTCTAGAATTAATTAGGAAGAAGCTCAGAACAGTTATAATATTTCTAATATGGCGTTCTTTAAGGGTGATATCACCTCATTAACTTAAGATTGTGGATACTGATGTTCTATAAATTATTTCCCGCCTTACATCCTGTGAATCCATTTTCAACTAAAACTCTCTATTTGCTTACTTAACCTTAATTTATTGTACGTTTATAATTAAAGAAATTATACTCATAAATTTGCAAATTTACTCTTCGGAAACTTTTAATGACAGGTACGTAAATATTATTTTCACAGTAATTGAATTTGAGTATGTACTTTCCATTTTTGTAATAATTATAATAACATCTTAGGTTAGGTAAACATTAATGCACATTTCTGCAAATTCATACTTTTATAATAATAATAATAAAAAAAAGGATGCGAGATGTCCCAACTTCAATTAATTTGGGAGATATCAACACAACGTTCCTATTTAAAAAAAGATGATCCTTAACTTACATTTTTACATAATTAAATTAATTTTCTTCTTCTCTCTTTTTCAACGATGTATAACAATCTATGTATATTTGAATAATAAATAGTAAAAATGGTAAAAAATAAATAAATGAAAGTGAAATCTGATAATATTAGTAAAACAGTATTAGAACATATCATTAATGACGAAATTTCTAAATTGGTACAGACAAGCTGATGCAGGTTGTCAAAGCAGTTGTAAAATATTTGGGTAATTCCATATTCGTATCATCCCAAATATATATGGATGCACAATGCATGATTCATAGGAACGTATAATTATAATCAAATCTCTTTAATTTGACGGTCCATGTTCGTACAGTAGAACAATCTTCTATTAGCATATTGATAATCCTTTATTATTTGTCCGTATTATTGCATAATTTATAATGGTAAAATAGTATGTTCGTGTAATCCTTTAATTGAATTAAATTTGTGATATTGTATGTTCATAGCATCTTAAAATTGAATTTACACCTATTGGTTTAGGCGTATAATTTACAAATTCGTGAACATGTAATTGCATAATCGCACAGTTTATGCGTACGATCGTAAAATAGAATGTGACTAAATCTCATGTAATAGTACAATATTTTGATGATATGATCGTATATTTCTGTATCCATATTGCCACATAATTACATACTCGTAAACATATAGTCGCACATTCGTACATTCGTACTTTCGTACGTTCGTTCGTTCGTACATTCGTACGTTCGCCCGTTCGTACATTCGCACATTCGCACATTCGCACATTCGTACATGCGTACATTCGAACATGCGTACATTCGTATATTCGTATATTCGTATATTCGTATAGTCGTATATTCGTATATTCGTATACAGTGCGTTCAATATAATCGGACGCACTCTATAACTCTTTTGTATTGCGTTTCACAAGAAAGTGTTTAAATAGTTTTTATTCATTTACAAATACTCTATTAAGTGCTTACTTTAGATATTTTTAAGCTTCCGGTTTGACCGGAAGCGCACATAATTTTATTTTTTAAATCACACTGTATATATAGTTTTGCATTTTTGCATTGCTTATTTTTTCTCAATACATACGTATAAAATTCTTATAGGGTTTTATAAAAAAATTAAGAGAAAATGCCATCGAAAGTTTTTCAATTTTATTATACGATTAGAAGAATCAAACAAAACCGTACGTCAACAAAATCGCATCGCAATTGTTTTTTCGTTTATTGCAATTGACAGTCAGATAAAAGTTTAATTTGATTTCAATCGAAATAATTGTTTAAAATGAATAACAGTGAAAAGTTGACCTGTTGTTAATTTTCGGTGAATGTAAACGTAATTCTCGACGAGCGGTAGAATTATACGCACAAAGATATCCCAATAGATACTATCCTGCCGAAAGTTACATACGAAAAATTGAACAATCGCTTAGAATGCGTGGAACATTACCAGGAGTAAATTATCAGAATTTAGAACAACAAAGAAATGTTTTGACCGAAGATATTGAAGTACAAACATTGGATTATTTTAGAGTAAATCAACGGTCATCTATTAGACATGTAGCGCAAGAAGTAGGTGTATCATTTGGCTCAATTCACAGGACATTAATAAAATTCAAAATGCTGCCGTATAAAGTCGATTTGGTTCAACACTTGCGGCCTCAAGACTCTGATCGGAGATTAACTTTGATTGCATGGATAGTTGAGCAATGTGATCACAATCCATTATTTTTAGATAATATTTTATGGACAGATGAATCCAAGTTTACAAATAACGGAGTTATTAATAAACAAAACAATCGGTATTGGTCTGACGAAAATCCTCATTGGTCAATGGAAACTAACCATCAAACCGTATGGTGTACTAATGTTTGGTGCGGTTTAATTGGAAACCAATTACTAGGGCCTTGTTTCTATGATGGTAATCTAAACGCCAATAGGTATCTTGAATTTTTAGATAACGTGCTACCAACAATGTTCGATGAGTTTCCTCTGCTTCTGCAACAACAATTGTATTTCCAGCAAGATGGAGCTCCAGCTCACAACGCGTTGATAGTAAAAGAATATCTTAAACCAAACGTTCAATGAACGATGGATAGGAACTAACGGCCCGGTAGAATGGCCTGCGAGATAACCGGATCTTTTTCTTGTGGTGTCTTAAAGAATAAAATTACAGCTCCATGTGTTAATTTAACTATGCAGCAAATCAAAAAGCAACTAACCATGAACTCAGGCGACGATTAGAAGCATGTCTAGAACAGAATGGTGGCAACCTTGAACAATTTATTCGCTAATTATAACTGATTTTGTTTAATTTTTCTAATCATATAATAAAATTGAAAAACTTTCGATGGCATTTTTCACTAATTTTGTTTTATAAAACCCTATAAGAATTTTATACGTATGTATTGAGAAAAACTAAGCAATGCAAAATGCAAAATATATATACAGTGTGATTTTAAAAATAAATTATGTGCGCTTCCGGTCAAACCGGAAGCTTAAAAATTATCTAAACCAAGCACTTAATAGAGTCTTTGTAAATGAATAAAAAACTATTTAAACACTTTTTGTGAAACGCAATACAAAGAGTTATTGAGTGCGTCCGATTACATTGAACGCACTGTATTCGTATATTCGTGTACGGGTGGCCAACTAAGAATGCAACGTACAGTATCTGGGAAACTATACATCGTAGAGGCTTGCGGAAAAAAAGTTATTACTAAAACGGCCAATACAAAAACTTGGATAATATTTTCATGTTTCTGAAATGGCCGCTAGGGGCGTAACTGCAATCTTGAATCTAAAAAGTGATGTTTCTGTGAATTCTGCTATATTAACCTAATAAAAAATAACTGATCTTTGAAGTCGAGGATAATCTGAACTCTTTTGTTTGGCACTTTTCACGTATCTATAAAAATAAAGTGATGGGGGTATTCAAAGTTTCCTTAAATCACCCCGTATCTTCGAAACGGCTAATCCGATTTTAACAAACTTGACGCGTTGAAAAGAGCTTTTCTTGAGCTACAAATGTTAAAATAATAGAAGTTTTGTTAGTTTCACATGTCGTCGCTAGAGAGCTTTGTTCGACATTCCGACAGAAACGGTTAATTTTCGCAAAAAATTAAATGCATTGGTATGACTTTTTTCCATGAACAAGTAGCTAAATGATGCCTAAATAAGCTTCGAAAACCGCATCTCGATATCTTGTTCCTAACCTAAAATATCGACCAAAGAAAACTTTATACAAAAATACCTTAAATTTTCTTTTTTTTAACTATATTTTCTGGAATTGTTTCTATTATGTAAATTGTGGCCCTAAAACGACCGATTTAAAGGAGGAAGGTTTTAATGCCCGAAATGCTGACCATCACTCTGTGCGTTGCTGGGGCCTCTTATGGGTAGACAAAACTCCAGCTTCAATTTCGGCTCTGAATAGGTTACCTAGAAATTGCGATTTTAAATGTTTGTAAATTAATACTCCAGAATAAAATCACCCTTTTTAAATTACTACGGGCAAGTAAGCAATGCTAAAAGTTATACGAAAGGCCTATTTTTGTTTGTTTAAATGCATATTCAGTATGGATATATACGAAAAATACAATTAATAGAAGCAGGCAATGGAAACAGATACCTAACAAAACATACATAATCCTCAAATTGTCAATAGTTGTCAATACTTTCGCGTTACTTTGAGCAATTTTGTGCTTTCAAAATGAGTTTTACGAATAATGAAGCTGTTGATATGCGTGCGGTTTATTTTGAATGTCTTCAGAATGCCGCAGTAGCTAAAGAGTTTACGCGGCTCGATATCCAAATCGGCGTCCTTGCAATGTAAGAGTTTTTCCCGATTAATGGCGAGCTTACGAGCCAATGGTAATTTTCGGCCTACGTTTCAACGGCAAAGAATTGGAAGAACACAAGAAAATATTATCCGTGTACTGGGCTATATTAAAAAAATCCTCATGTTAGCACAAGACGGTTCAAAATATTTTGAAGGACCATAGGTAAGTTCTAATGGCCATCAAAATATATAGGTATTCGTTTAAACTTTTTAAATACTTTAAGGATGCACCCATACCATGTCGTTTTACATCAGGCCTTGAAAGAGGAAGATTTTGATCGAAGGTTAGACTATTGCCATTGGATGTTAGGCATGATACGCGAAAATAGAGAATTTTTACTTCAAATTCTTTGGACCGATGAAGCCACCTTCAGTAGTGACGGAGAGTCAATCTGCACAATATGCATTATTGGTCTGCAGCAAATCCCCATTGGCTGCGGAAGTTCAGCGCCAAGGGCGTTGGAGTTTAAATGTATGGTGTGGCATACTGGAGGCAGAATTATTGGGCCATATTTTTCGAGCAACCCCTAAATGGCAATGTATTTCTTGACTTTTGGCCAATCAATTACCGTTGTTGTTGGAAGATGTGCCTCTGGAAACAAGGCACAAATTGTTTTTGCAGTTGGATGGTTGCCCAGCACATTTTGCTATTAATGTGCGAGAGCATATTAATGCAGTATTTCAACAGCGGTGGAGTGGAAGAGGAAGACTGTTTCCATGGCCTCCACGATCGCCAGTCTTAACTTGCCTCGATTTTTGTATGGGGCGCTTAAAGGATATCGTGTTTCGGACTCAACCTACTACTAGAGAAGATATGAAAACCGAATTCGTAACGCAATACGTAACATACCGAGAGCCGAAATTGAAACTGCAGTTTTGTCTAGTCATGAGAGGCTTCAGCAAGGCATAGAGCCTCATGGTCAGCATTTCGAGCATTTACGGGGCATTAAAAGCTGCCTCCTTTAAATCGGTCCTTTTAGGGCCACAACTTACCATAATAGAAACAATTCCAGAAAACTATAGTTAAAAAATAAAAATTGAAAAGATTTTCGTATAAAGTTTTCTTTGGCCGATATTTTAGGTTAGGAACAAGATATCGAGATGCGGTTTTCGCAGATTGTTTAGGCATCATTTAGCTACTTGTTCATGAAAAAGTCATACCAATACATTTAATTTTTTGCGAAAATTAACCGTTTCTGTCGGAATGTCGAACAAAGCCCTCTAGCGACGACATGTGAAACTAACAAAACTTCAAATACAACATTTGTAGCCCAAGAATAGCTCATTTCAACGCGCCCAAGTTTGTTAAAATCGGCTTAGTCGTTTCGAAGATACAGGGGGTTATTTAAGGAAACCTTTGAATACCCCCCACCACTTTATTTTTAGACATACGTCAAAAAGTGCCAAACAAAAAAAGTTCAGATTATCCTCGACTTTAAAGATCAGTTATTTTTTTATTAGGTTAATATAGCAGAATTCACAGAAACATCACTTTTTTAGATTCAAGATTGCAGTTACGCCCCTAGCCGCCATTTCAGAAACTTGAAAATATTTTCCAGGTTTTATATTGGCCGTTTTAGTAATAACTTTTTTCCGCAAGCCTCTACGATGTATAGTTTCCCAGATACTGTACGTTGCATTCTTAGTTGGCCACCCTGTACATAACCGGACACGGTAGGACGATACCGTTAGTACGGAATGCTACACCATCCGGGGCACGATTTCGCTAGTGACCCGTCTGCCTACTAATTTAATTACTTAAAAGATCAATACCAATCCATCCGATCGACCTGGCTACAAAGGACGGTCAAGGTCAAGACAGACATGCCGTGTAAGGAAAGAATGGTGAGTTGGTACGTGGAATGTTAGAGGTATGCATGGTAAAGACTTTCAAATTAAATAACGAATAAAAAGCAGCTTGATATTGTGTGTGTATCGGAGACAAAGCCCACAGGAAATGATGGTGTAGAGAAGGAGGATGGCAGCCTAGCACTATGATTAGGAGTTGTGGCCGAAATGAATGGCGCTAAAGGAGTTGCGTGATCGTAAGTGAAAAAGCGAAAATGTGTCTCAAACAGTACGAATTGGTATCTTCCCGGTAATGTGGGTTAAAATTAAAGTGGAGTTTCGAAGAATTTTGTTATTGAGACCAGGAGCGTGAGAACTTATGGAATGAAGTAAAGAACGTGTTGAACGTATGTAATCCAAATGAAAGAATGGTGATATTGGGAGATATTAATTGATGGGTTGATGTACAGAGAGATCAAACTGGACGGTCCTAGGAGAGTTAGGAGACCAAAGAGTCAATGAGAATGGTGAACGCCTGGTGAACAATTGTGTGGAGAGCAACCTGTTTGTATCTAATACGTGGTTTAAACATAAAAATGTGCATATGTATACATGACAGAGGTAAATCTAAAAGTGCGCTTGATTTGATAGTATATGATGAACGATTTAGAAACATGCTGAGTGACAAAAGTAATGCGCGGATGGGAGCGTAGGTCGGACCACTTTTTGGTTGTATCGAGAGTGTGTTTAGGCCAAAAGTGGGTCTGGAGAAGGAAGGCAAACGTAGTGCGAACGTCCAGATTAAGATAGATAAAGCAGTAGATAATGGTGGGAGAATGAAATATGCGGATGCTGTGAGTACAATTGAATGTGAATGAAGCAGTGTGGAACGAACAAATAAAAGACAATGACGTTGAAAGTGCATGGATAAGCTTGAAAGACTGGTATCAACTGTGCCGTGCAGATATGTGGAGGAGCGACTATAAGTAGGCAGAAAGAATGTGCCTGGTGGAATGAATCGGTAAAAAAGGCAGTAAGTAAGAAAAAAACACGCGTACATGGCAATGATTACTGCAAAAAAATGAGACCGAGAGAAAGCAGTTGTATGAAG
Organism: Vesta saturnalis; assembly: GCA_036346205.1. Taxonomy (NCBI): domain Eukaryota; kingdom Metazoa; phylum Arthropoda; class Insecta; order Coleoptera; family Lampyridae; genus Vesta; species Vesta saturnalis. The sequence goes on along the minus strand of JARFJB010000255.1, from coordinate 4,736,048 downwards.
TGCACATATTAAGAAACAAAAAAGAAAAGGAAGCAGTGATAATAAAAGAGGAAGTGATGGCTGCGGGAGGAGAGAAAATGTAGAATGATTTTGAGGTAAACAAAAAACTCATCTGGAAATGGGTCAAAAATACAAAGTGTAGCCCAAAACAGAACGCTGCAGAAATGTTGAATAGGAGCAACGAAATAGTATTAGACGATCGTGTAGTGAGGAAATGCTGGCAAGAATATTTCGGAAAACTATACGGTAGTAAGGGAAAACAAGATTGAAGAGTTTAATAAAAAGAACGTAGAAGGAATGGTGAATGAAACTGAGGAGGATATTGGGTTAAATGTGAAAGAGAAAACGGTAGGACAGTTGAAAAACGGCAAAGGAGCAGGTGTGGGTGAAATCACTGGTGACATGATAAAATGTGGGAGTGCAACGCTTGTACAAAGCTTGTGTAAATTATTTAACGCATCTTAAGTGTAGAAAAGTGCCGAGTGATTGGAAGAGCGCGATCATTGTACCACTGTATAGGGGTAAAGAGAATGAGTGCACAAAATACAGAGGAATATCTGCTCGGTGTTCTGGTAAAATATTTGGGCGAGTACAGATTGGTGGAGTACTTGAAACTACCCCAACTAAGATTTGGGATGTGCAAAGTGGTTTCATGCCAGAGAGATTGATCAGATAATTGCTCTCCAGAAGGTGATCGCAATGCGTTTAAGTTTAAAAAAGAAGCTGCGGGAAATATTAAATGAATGTGGCGTAAGAAAGTGTCTAATTAACGGAATAAGGACAATATATAACGGTAGCCGGGCATGTAATAGGATTAGAAGTGTGATTGAGCAAGGAGTGCGACAAGGCCATGTGATGTCCCTGTGATTGTTAAATGCATACATGGATAAATTTGTTACGCAAGCATGTACCGATACAAATGGTGTAATGGTTGGTGACGTAAACGTACTAGTTCTGGTGTATGCAGATGATACAGTCTTATTAAGCGAGAATGCGGATGAGCTACAAACAGTTCTAAGGAAGTCTGATATAATCTGTGAGGGTGTGGAACTAAAGGTAAACGTTAACAAAACAAAGACTGTGGTGTTCAATCGGGAAGGTAAAAAGGAAACTAGAGTGCATGATAAAATTGTGGAACAAGTGGATGAGTTGGTATATCTGAGCAGAATGTTCACTGCAGATGGTACAATGGAAGGCGAGATTGGACGACGGCTCAATGCTGGAAGGAAAGTCATTTGAAGTATATGGAATATAATGAAAACGAAACCATAAGCATAGCTGCAAAACGAGCAATCTGTAATGGCGTGTTTGTCCCATCAGTACTGTATAGAATCGAGACGTGGCGTCACATTTCAATAAAGACCGTTGATTTCAAAATCCTATGAAAAACCAGGGTCGCAAAAATTTAAACATAAAAATGTTTTTTGCTTCTTTATGCGCGCAGCCACATGTGGATTTCGTGAAAAATGTCGATCATGAGTTTTTACCGGATTTATACGGTATTTTTAAAATGATCTGAATCATTTTCAACATATCGTCTGTCCGTACGTTCCTGCGCACGCGCGTGTGTGGTAAAATGGTAAAATGTATTTTAACATTTCGTTGACGTATTTAGAGGAGTGTATCTCTCAGTATAAATACATGTTGTAGGTAAAATTGATTCAACTATAATGAATTGCCAAATTGTGAAAATAAATATTTTTATGATTTATATTCTCAATTAAAAATACTTTAATTTTTAATTATCATTCTATATTCATTATTTGACTTGTAATGGGGCCAATAATTAGTATATTCCACGGAACGATTGTGGCTGAGGCTATTTAACCCAGCACAACCTAGCAAGTATAGCCCAGAGCAAGCCAAAATAATTAAAGCATTTTGGCTGGGTGGTCTTAGTTATTATTTGCACTAGGCTGGTATAAATGTTGGTAAGCCTAAGCCTTTTACTAGCATACTAGGCGCCATGAACTTTCTACAAATTTAAAAAGGGATGAATAAAACAGCTTTGTCCAATATAAGACGTACACCACTTCCAACGGTGCAAATCGGCAATATATGTTTTATAGTTAGCTTATACCGCCCAATTGACTGGGTAAGCATCCGACAGAATAATGTAAGTTTTCAAATACATCAGTAGACAATTTCAGAATTTATGCCTCGGAGTAATCACCATGAAATAATTATGTTGATATCACTGGTATAGAAAAACACTAAAGAAATTAAGATATTAAATATTGCGTAATTAAAGAAAATGTAATAAAATTAATTACTCACAACGTTGAAATAAGATGTTACAAGGAAAAACTTTACTTCCGAGTCAAGCTCGTTGAAAAAGAAATGTATAGAAATTCTTTATTCAATAAATAGTCCCTTTGATTATGTTTTAGGTTGTGCAATCACATTTAACGTAGAAACTTTCAGCCTTTTTTATTAACATGATAACCAGAAATTTTATCAAAATATCAGGTTCTAGTTATATCGCAAGATGGTGTTAGTAGCGATTTTAAACATGGAATTACATTACGCACTTGAGAAACCAATGCCATTAGCGGGTGGATTAACCTCTTTTGGTTTTTCTGATTTATAGGATTATGTATCTTTATAATTTTTATTAAACAATTAAAAAATAACATTCAACAGTACACTTTCACATATACGTAATTATCATAGAATGTTTATTCTCATAAATGTAAATCACTCCATTTAAATATCTTTACAGCGACAATAAAATGAAGCAATGTAAAAATTACATTTTAATCTTTTCATTTATCCGGTTTAGGACGCAATAAACAAAAATAGCTTTCAATAGATTTTTTCAAAAACAAACGCTAGTAAAAGTGAAATGGATAAATTATTTTTTTATAAATGTGTTTAGACAGATTATGTATAGGAAACTATAAAGCGTTACTATGATTTCTTTTTAAAAATTAGTGAAAATCGTATTATTTAAAATAAATTTAATAACTTTCTGCAAATTTTTAATTAATAATTGCGTTTCCTTTATCCGCTTTACTTAATAAATAAATTAAAAAAAAAAAATGGTATTTAAAATAATTTTTAAAAATCATAATCTATGGTAATGTTCCTTACCTTTTCAACTGATGAGTGAAAAACCGGAAGTTTGCTTTCTGAAACAAAAATTATCATTTACAAAACATACATATTCAAAATTGCATTTATACAATTAAACAGTTTGTATAAATTTGTATGAATATTTATAACATTACTACAATTAATATTATTTCAACCGAGAACATTCAATTTTGCAAATCAAATATTTGAAACACGTATAATTAAATTTTGGTTTAAATTGGTTTAAAATTGTTATTTAATATACATATTTATGATAATAAAGATATTACCAGTTTTTTTTGTTTAATTAAATTTATACACAATGATTTGGTTCAAGTAGGTCACAATTAATTACTCGTTATAACATTTATTTCCTCTCTACGTTAAGGTTTGGATACATTTTCTGCAAATATAAAACATTCAGAAATATTTTTAATTAGTTTTGTTTACGTATAATTACATTTCTTAGTGAAATGCGAAATTTTTTAAGAAATACAATATAAAAATAGTGTTAATTATAATCTTTGCAACTTGTGACCCACAATAAACATACAAAAGTAGAAAAAGTTGGGCGCCACACACTTTAAACATACAAGGATGAACGTTAATGATTTTAAAATTATACTGAAAATTAGCAAGCGGCATTTTGATTTATGATATACTTAAATTAGTGCATACACAGATACCCATCACGCCATTCCTTTACGGGATAAGCAGAAACCGTATGTTTAATCATAAATTAAATAACTTTAATTTTTATTCAAATCTTTCAAAAGAATACAAAATGATCAATTAATGTAACAATAATTTCACTCTGTTTACTTCACTTACGTAATTTAAATACTTTACTCATTTTTTGTATTCAGTGTACCGGGTAGCCTAGCGCGTTTAGTATGTATGATCTATCCCCTTATATGAGAAAGTAAAATAGATACAGATTCTTTTTCAAATAGGTACAAGTTGTTTATACTCATCGCAACTTTATCTTTTTGTAAAAAATTTAGATAAGAGTGGTGACAAAAAGTTACATTGTATTATATGGATCACCCTGTAGTGTAGACTATTACATATTTAAACAGCGTTTGAAAAATATAGGGCAAGAGGGGTCTGCGATTTTTTATTTCGGACTTATGAGCGTTTATCTGTCAAAAAGTGTCCAAGGTCAAAGCGCAGTACAATTCTATTGGACCTAAAAACTTAAGTGGCGCCAACAAAAAATTGTAATTTAATCTTCTATCAATTGATGCTCTCAAATTTTAAAAACGATCAAAAAAAAATTAGTGTTGCCAACATTTAAGAATTATAGATATTTTTCATTTTTTTAAACGCAACACCCTATATAGTGCGTTCCGAAGGTAGCGGATACTCTTGAATTAAATTCGAATGGGAGTTTAGAAAGAAAACGCGCGGACCTGTCGAATTTTATTTTCAATTTAGAATTTTTTTACAGAGTGTCAAGAAAGACATGACGTCATCGGCATTTCTTTAAATGTCAGCCCCCATTGTTTATTGTAAAATTAGAAAGGGTACATCTTTTTACGTACGACAAGGTACATATGGATGATGTTAACTCTCCTATTCTGTTAACATTTTGGTTTCACTTATTGTGTTCGTGTTATTGTGAAACGGGAGCCTATAGTTGTCGTTTTATTGTCGTAAAATTGATATAACAGTAAATAATAATAAGAAATAAGATGTAGTATTTATTATTTTATTACGTTATTTTATTTTTATTACATATTATTATAAATGCTATGTAAAGAACATCACGCAGTAGTTAGGTATATATTTATTTGTTACGGTCTTGACAGTAGTAATATACATGAGCCTTACATAGGTATTTTGCGCAATTACAACATACCATATTAGTTTTATTATCATTTGAAGAAGGACAGAAATTACATCTTTTACGCTTGGTTACTGATTACTGGTTGAAGAACGTGACTTTATAACCATTCCAGCTGCAGGAATACTTCGAGGCAGACGTTTTCTTTTTTGCAATAATGAAGTGATCAAAGAATTACCCTGTTCTTCAAGAAATAGTTTTCCAGCATACCAGGTTGGAGTTACTTCGCACCACAGAACATAAGCTGAAACGCCCATGATATTGTAAAAGATAGTCATTGACCATCTTTTAGTTTGCCGTCTGCACGTGTATGTTATTATTAACTTGTCTAACGTGTCTACAACACCTTTAGTTTTGTTGTAATCTAAAATCATAAACGGCTTTTTATGATCTTGGTTACACACTCCGTTATCGCGGTGCATGGTGCTCACGAGAGTAACTTTTTATTCCGCTTCGGCATATAAGAAACTATCGATGTCTCCTTGGCAAAGTAAAATTTTGAAGAAAGAATTTCTTTCCTGTTGCTGGCAATTCCGGTTTATTTTTGCAAATAGTGCCAAGCATGTTTATTTTTCTTTTCATTAGCATCTGCCCCACATCGTACGAGGTAAACAAATTATCACACGTTACGTTGTGACCTTTTAGACCATAAGTAAGATCTAGCACAGCTCTTTTGCTTTGACCTATCTCTCTGGAGGTTCAACTTTTTTATTCCCGAGGTAAACTTGCATGTTACATGCATAAGCAGTTACAGAATCACACAAAGTCTAAATCTTGACTCCGTATTTAACAGGCTTATTCGCGATGTATTGTCTAAAAGGGCAACGGTCTCCAAAAGGTACCAGTTGCTCATCTACTGTTACATTTTCGTGAACATTATAGAGATTAGGTAGAATTTCAACCCATTCGTCCCACAAGTCCCGTATGGGAGCTAATTTATGAGTTTGGCGTCGTTGTGGTCGAGTTTTTTTATCGTATGTATGCATGTATGCCTTTATATATGTATAAATGTATGCATGTATGCATGTACGCATGTATGCGTGTATGCGTGTATGCATGTATGAATGTATGCATGTATGCATGTATGCACGTATGCACCCATGCATGTATGCCTGTATGCATGTATGCATGTATGCATGTATGCATGTATGCATGTATGCATGTATGCATGTAAGCATGTATGCACATATGCATGTATGCACGTATGCATGTATGTACGTATGCATGTATGCATGTATGCATGTTGTAACCTTTTTTTGTGGTTGTATTAATAAATACGTTAATCTAAGATCATTAATTTATTTGGCGTAAAATTAGAGGAGTTTTTAATTATTTACATGTAAAATTGAGAAAGGCAACTTAAATTGCATTTCCTAGAACATATATTTTGGGTGTTATTACATAAATAGTTATAGTTCCCTTTCTTTTAAAAATTGGACTCCGATCATTGTATTTCGCGCAATGCGTGACAACTTCTTGAGGGGGGGCACTTACAGAAGCAATTCTGAAAGCCTCTATTTTTTTCTTCACTTGCTGCTGAATGTTAAAGCAGAAGACATTGTTATAATGGTTTTTACTTAATTTTTATATTTGGTGCCATCAGAATTTTGGTGGCACTCACGTACACTCATTATAGTACTTAATTATACTCACTTAAGGCACTTATTTACTTACTTACTTACTCATACTTATATTTTACTTACTTTGATATGGTACTTTTATAAGTCACTATATTTTTAATCTCAAATGGCTCTTAAGTTACTTATTTACGCAAGTTTCTCTTCATTCAAATAATATCTTAAAATGCAATTTTAATAAAATAAAACATCAAGAATACAATAAGTTTAGTGGATTAAAAATTTCTTCAAATACATAGTTGATCGCGTTGTTACAAGAGGAAGATGTAGAAACGCTTTCATACTGGTTGACCGTTCCGTATAAATAATTAAACACTGGAAGCTGTCTATAAGAAAATCATTATGCTGAGGTATTTATGTGGTGATTTATTTTTAAGCTTAGCTTTAAAACCTTTTCTTTCCCTCCTTAACCATCCATATATTGGGTAAATAAACTTAATTGCACATTGTTAATTTTTGATATTTCTAGAAAGTTTTTATTGTTCATTATTTAGGTTTTGTTATTCCTATGACAAAGATAACATGGCGCTCGAGAATTCATTTAATTATATATATTTTTACATTGTTTTTTATTAATGAGAGAAAGGATAATAATTAAGCAGGAGAGAAACAAGCCGCATTTCATGTGTGTTAACAAGTCAATATAGTAGAATCCTCCTTATATTTAATCTACCGATTGTGGACGAGACGGCATATAATTAGTGGTGAAAGGTTAGTATTTCAATTTGTTAAATAATTTGTATTTAGGAAAACTTTGCCCAACTTCCTTATTTATTAATTATCTGGTTCAGATTACATCATCATAGTTAGGGATATTACATTTGGCGTTTAATCACATTTACATCACCGTATGAGTTTTATTAAGCTTGAACTTTATTAGAACATTTAAATTTTCTAAAACCTACATCACTACAATATTTTTATTATAATGTATGCATGTAAGCATGTATGCACATATGCATGTATGCACGTATGCATGTATGTACGTATGCATGTATGCATGTATGCATGCATGCAAGATAATGTATGCATGTGTGCACATGCATGTATCCATGTATGCATGTATACACGTATGCACTATACATGTATGCATGTGTATGCATGTATGCATGTATGCATGTATGCATGTGTGCATGTGTGCACGTCACGTATGCAAGCATGTATGCATGTATGCATGTATGCATGTATGACACGTATACACGTATGCACGTATGCACGTATACACGTATGCATCGTATGCATGTATGCAGTATGCACGTATGCACGTATGCACGTATGCACGTATGCACGTATGCACGTATGCACGTATGCACGTATGCACGTATGCACGTATGCACGTATGCAGTATGTGATGCATGTATGCATGTATGCATGTATGATGTATGCATGTATGCATGTATGCATGTATGCATGTATGCATGTATGCATGTATGCATGTATGCATGTATGCATGTATGCATGTATGCACGTATGCACGTATGCATGTATGCATGTATGCACGTATGCATGTATGCATGTATGCATGTATGCATGTATGCATGTATGCACGTATACACGTATGCACGTATGCACGTATGCACGTATGCACGTATGCACGTATGCATGTATGCACGTATGCACGTATGCACGTATGCATGTATGCATGTATGCATGTATGCATGTATGCATGTATGCATGTATCCATGTACGCACGTATGCATGTACGCACGTATGCATGTATATACGTATACATACACACGTATATTTATGTATGTAACTAAGCATATGCATATAATTTAAGAATACATTATGTATGTTTAACTAATTAACTATTTCGTTACGGATTGAGACACAACATACAAATATTAATAGAGCACACAACATCGCTAGTTACCATAAAAGTTATCCTTAGTTTGAACATACTCTAAGTAATAAAGCTGTGTAGAATTTTATGCACAACTTGATTCAGCGATGAACCCAAAATACAATATGGAAAAATTAAATAGCACACTATTTAGATAAAAATATACATAAATGCCGCTTTAAATAAAATACACTTCAGAAAATGTGAACATGTTTTAAAATATCAACATTTTTATAGCAGAGAAAATCCATAAAAAAAATAAAGTAGTGTTTGTTTAGAAAACTGTGAGTGCAACAAACTTTAATCAAACACAAAAATTTGTGAATCGCGTTTAAAAAAACTCATTGATGTAAAGTGAATAAACCCATTATAATGTCGATTTAATTAAAACACAATTTTGGATTGATTAAAGCAATACTTACCCCACCGTGAAACTTGAAACTTCAAGCTCGTCAACGTTTTTTACATCAGACTACAGACACTTTTAGAAGCACAAGCAATTTTGACGAAGCTGCCAACTTGCATTCATAGAATTACACCTTACGAGATATTTACGAGTGTATAAAAATAATTAATTACACATAACTAACCTTTAAGCTTTAAAATAATGAATATTTTTGAAAATTTTAAAACATTTTATGCAAAGCAGCAACACATTTTACTACTCTTGCTCGTGTAAATTGGCACTAAATGTAAATTAAAGACTTTGAACCATGTTAAGCAATGTGGTAACATTTAATTAGTTTAACGAGTCGATAGAAAATTGATTCGATTTTTAAATATAAACAAGTTTAACCCAAATAATAATAAACTTAAATTAAGCAATGACTAAAAAGCGATTATTTTAATAACAAAATTTGCTACGACTGCCATACATACAGGTTTTAAAAAAATCATTAATAATTTCACACCTACTAACTCAAAATTATTTTAGAAAAAGAAATATAAACGTCCTGTTTTAAGGGAGACTTTTCTTCAATTTAAAAATTTTCGTTAAGAATATTTTAATTTTAATTGAGTGCAAAGGGCCAAAACTACGTTATTTCATATCGACCCTTATTAGAATAAAATACGAGGGTGAATCAAATATAAACGGTTATTCTTTTTTATACATTTATTGAATAATGTTACACACTAAGTATACTATCAACATTTTTCAATACAGTCTCGATTTGGAAGCTTTATTATCCCTTGTTCGTAGAAAGATTTAGGGCGAGTTGTTAGCCAATTGCGTATGTGCTCCTCGACTTATTCATTACTTCCGAATTTGTTTCCCCCAAGTGATACCTTCAAGGGCGCAAACACAAAATAGTCACAAGAAGACAAGTCTGGGCTATAAGGAGAGTGCTCGAGGGTTTCCCAGCCCATGTCTTCCAATGTATCCCTTGTCAAGGACGCGGTGAGAGGCCTGGCGTTGTCATGAACAAAGATGACATCTCTAATGGGCATAAGTAGAACGGAGGCACCTTACGCCGCCATCTTGGATTTCGTGGGACACCTCACCTTTCACTTTTTGACACGCCCACGCAGGGATCGTATTTTTTCACCTCTATGGTTTCTTTTCGGAGGGCATTTTCAACCCTTGATTTTCACTCTAATTAGAGTCCTTTTGGTTATATTAAGAACCTTTTTTATGGTTTCTTTTCGTAGAGCTTTTTCAACTCCTTGATAGAATTTTCACCCTAATTAGGACCCTTTTGGCTGTATTAAGAAATTTTTTAAAATTCAACCCCTGAAAGGTAGGTAAATGCGTGCATGCATGCAGTGTTCTGAGGATAAAAAGATTTAATCTGTTATTAATTAGGGTTGTTTTTATCAAAGGGGATCGCATGATTACTATTACATTTTTTTTTAATCCCATCTGCAGATTGTGACCTAATTTATTTATGCATTGGGGGTTGTATTCTAATAAGGGATCCTAGTCTTGTAAGACGGGAATCTGTTCGCGAGCTTCTTAATATGTGTTTATTATTAAACAGTTATACAACGTCATTATGAATTGGAAAGTGGCAATCAGTCGTTGACATCGTGTTAATTAATGCGTTTACAAAAATTTTACTATCTTGTATTGTTGTGGCCCTGGGACACCTTGGCAGTCATTTTTTTATATGCCCACGTGAGGATGGTATTTTGGCCTATTTTGTAAAGCTAATAAACAATTGGATTATTTCTGATATTAAAGAATCTAATCAAGATAAAGATAAAACATACAATTGATTTTAAATACGGTGTTAAATTCTATACAATGATAATAAACAGATAATGAGTATTGTAATCAGTTAATTAACTTGTTATACAAAAGTGAATGTACGATTTCGCAATTGGACGTAAACAATAGTAATAAACACTTTGCATATTTTACGTACATGTATATCGGGATTTTAGATATAACAGACTAGATTAGTTCTTCTTCTTAAGCTAGATTCCACCTCTATAGTATTTTACATAAATAAAAGTTCTGTCTGATCACAAATACCTCTGTCAAAAACGGCTTTAGATTTTATAATCAGGTTAAGCATGCATGCTGACCGCTTATTAGAGTACTATTTTTAAATTTTCGGGTTTACTGATAATTTGTCATACCACCACATAAGCCTATTTTACATACAAACTCTGTTTAGCAGAAATACCCTGTCAAAAGGAACTTACATTTATAAACAGCCTTGGAGATATTAGAGCGCGATTACAGAAACAAGTAGCGTACAGTATACATAAACCTGGTGAGAAATTTACTGAAATAGGTACATTGTGGGTAAAATTTTGTTTTTGAGTTATGACAGGCGGATCTTGCTATATAAGAAATCTAAGTAAATATAATGACGGGTATAATTATATACTGACGGTTATCGATGTATTTAGCCAGATGGCGTAGACACGAGCTCTGAAGCTAAAAACTACATATTCTGTAATCGACGTATTTTCGGTTATTTTTAAAGATGCGAAAAGATACCTGAAAGTACACACCCGCGAGTATTGACTAACCACATCTGATATTTTCTCAGGATGTTCATAAATCTAAACTTGTTTATTGGCTGAGGTATTATCTCCTAACGGCTGCGAAGGCTGTTGACTCTAAACTTCCCCGAAGATAACCGATTCTACCGAACATTGACGAGTGCGCCAGCGGCAAGACCCAAGACAAGCAGCATTCTCGTTTTCACGCGTTTCGCTCTTTAAAGTGCAACCGTCATCGAGTGAGCATTATTATAATGTATTCTCCTGTTTATGAGCCAACATCATCGGACATTAGAGATTTTACTGACTTGTTGATAAACTATTACAACATAACCGTTCAAGATGATGATGGAAACGATGACGGGATGAGCTGAATGTATTTACATCCAAGGTGATGGTGATAATTCAAAGAAGAGGAAGAAGAGCGATGAGGTAGAGGAGAAGGACGAGTCTCAAAACCATGATGATGATAGCGACGAATTACGGTTCAAGAAGAAAAGACCAATAAAGAATGATTAAATAAATGATGTATTGTTGTTTATAATAATATATATATTTTCAAACGCTAAGCTTTCCTTCAATTTTTGTTAATAAATTTGTTTTTCCTAACGGTGGAACCTGCACTAACAATGCTGCAGTTAATGCGAAAGATGAGTAACTATAATAAGTGTGAGATTGGCTTTTTGCATTCTGTGAGTTCAATCACACTGCTATTTTTTGAATTGAGAGTTGATTTCGTATGATTAAGTTAAATCAGTTTGGTATTTTTGAATTGTGGTTGGTTGGTTTTAGCAAAGTGTAAGTTATCCAATCAGTATTTTGAGCTGTAAGCTAGTTTTCGCAGGCTATAAGTTATGAATTGTTTGATTGAGATTGATTTGGTTGATTGATTGAGATTGATTGATCTGATTGTTTGATTTGATCCAACGTGATTTGTTTGGGATTGATCTGCTTAATTGATTTGATTAATTTGATTGGTTAATTGATTTGTATGTTTGAGAAAGAGACGAGAAAGAGACGAACACGATCAACCTCTATTACAGAAAACATTCATTAGTAATTACACCACTAGATGGTACCACAAACAACTCTAATTAGTCCTAGAAATATACAGCGGCGCCGCCTCTATTACAGAAAACATTCGCTAGTTTAAAATATACCACTAGATGGTGCCACAAACAAAACCCTGATTAGTCCTAGAAATATAACGCTAGATGGTGCCACCTTTATTACAGAAAATATTCGTTAGTTCACACAACTAGATGACGGCACAAATTCAAATGTCGAGCAATAGGAGGGCTCAGGCCCAAACACAGGTTCCTATGTTTGTCTTATAAGTTAGCAATAGGCCCTTATTAGAATACAAGTTCAAATTTCTCGCAATAAGTAATCGAATGTAAATCAAAATTCAAATTTCAAGGGACCAGGGGCTAAGACCGAAGGCAAGTTGAAGCCCTATGTCTGTCTATAAGTTAGCATTAGGCCCCTGAAAGTAAGCTGCTAAGCCCTACACCTGTCTTACAAGTTAGCATTATACTTATTATAATACAAACTCATATTTCTAGAGCTATAACCTGCAGAGACTTAAATGCAAATACAAATTCAAATTTTCCGCTAATGGGGCCTCGCAAGGTGCAAAGCCCTGAGAGCAAGTTGCGCAACCCTACACCTGTCTTACAAGTTAACATTGGCTCTTATTATAATACAAATTCAAATTTTCCCAAGGGTACCACGACAACACATGAAGGCCCACGAACAAGTTGTATCACAAGGGCGAAGACCCGAGAACAAGTTGCGATTCCCTACACTGTCTTACAATCTCAGTTATGTTCGTGAGGGTTGGTGAGGATCCAAACAGTCTTCGCCGAAAGCCTGGCGCGAAAATTTATCTATATGAGATTCGCAAATAACGGTTTCTCGAAACATCAAGTACTTGCAGCGACCAGCAAACAGATTGAGATGATTGGTCACGTGCACTAGGCTTTATTTAATTAATAAAAGTTTCATAAGTGGTGTTGAGTTAAAGGTTAAATTTGTACCATCAAGAGATACCTTTAGTCTAATGGCGGCGCACGGTTCAAATTACAAGACGCGAATTATGGACGCTAGTTTACTGGTGAGACGTATGCGAATCAATCCATTCTAATTGCGCGCGCTAAAGCCTTAGAAACAACTGCAGCAAAATACTCTGGTACAAGGACCCAGTAAAAGTGCTAACTATACCTAGGGTATACAGAGAAAATCATTGGATAATGTCTTCCTGTGTCAGTTACCCAAACGATGAATCGTAGGTTTTACCGCAAATAAAGCCTTGAGAGAGATATTGTGTAAAGGCTATGACTTACGCATTAACTGTAACCCCGTTAGTGCGATTCTTACCTATATGAAAGCATCGCATCGCTAAATTTTGCCCATATGATTAGATTTGATGTTTGTTAAAGAATTGCTGGACACTTTCGCAATAAAGTCCTTGCCCTTATCCGTCTGTATACTTTGAGGTATCTTTTCGCATCTTTAAAAAATAACCGAAAATACGTCGATTATAGAACATGTAGTTTTTCAGGTTCAGAGCTCGTGTCCACGCCATTTTACTAAATACATCAATAACCGTCAGTATATAATTATATCCGTCATTATATTTACTTAGATTTCTCATATCGCAAAGACCCCGCCTGTTTGTTATAACTCAAAAACAAAAATTTTGCCCACAATGTACCTATTTCGAGTAAATTTCTCACTACTGGTTTACGTATAGTGTACGCTACTTGTTTCTGTAACTGCGCTCTAATATCCTCCCTAGGGGTCTGTTTATAAATCTAAGTTCCTTTTTGACAGGGGTATTTCTGCTAAGGCAGAGCTTGTATGTAAAATAGGCTTATGTGATGGTATGACAACCCCATTATCGGTAAAACCCGAAAATTTAAAAACAGCACTCTAATAAGCGGCTTAGCATGCATGCTTAACCTGATTATAAAATCTAAAGCCGTTTTTTTTGACAGAGGTATTTCTGATGAGACAGAACTTTTATGTATGTAAAATAATACAGAGGCGAAATCTAGCTTAAAGAAGAAGACACAGGCAATTCGCTGCATACACCGCAATATTAAATAACCTGTTTGCGCAAATATATACTTGGTTTTGGCTGTTGACGGTTTACACGAAGAGTGTGACAAACATTATTATTCTGAGTTAGTAATTTAATTTAATTATACAGCTTCGTAGTTGCATTGCATCTCTCTAACTAATCTGGTCTGTGATATCTAAAAGCCCCGATATATACATGTTCGTAAAATATGCACAGTGTTTAATATTATTGTTTACGTCCAATTGCGAAATCGTACATTCACTTTTGTATAACAAGTTAATTAACTGATTACGCAATACCCATAAACTGTTTTATTATCATTATATAGAATTTAAAACCGTATTTAAAATCAATTGTATGTTATCTTTATCTTGATTAGATTCTTTAATATCAGAAATAATCCAATTGTTTATTAGCTTTACAAAATAGGCCAAAATACGATCCTCATTTGGGCATATAAAAAAATGACTGCCAAGGTGTCCCAAGGCCACAAAAATCAAGATAGTAAAATTTTAAAATGTTTGCCTGATTGCCACTTTCCAATTCATAATGAACTTGTATAACTAAATAAACACATATTAAGAAGCCCGCGAACAGATTCCCGTCTTAAAAGACCAGGACCCCTTATTAGTATACAACCCCCAATGCATAAATAAATTAGGTCACAATCTGTAGATGGGATTAAAAAAATGTAATAATAATCATATCCCTTTTGATAAAAACAACCCTAATTAATAACAGATTAAATCTTTTGATTCTCACAACACTGCATGCGCACGCATTTACCTACCCTTCAGGGGCTGAACTTTAAAAAATTTCTTAATACAGCCAAAAGGCTCCTAATTAGGGTGAAAATTCCATCAAGGAGCTGAAAAAGGCCTCCGAGAAAAAACCATAAAAAAGGTTCTTAATACAACCAAAAGGACTCTAATTAGGGTGAAAATCAAGGGTTGAAAATGCCCTCCGAAAAGAAACCACAAGGGTGAAAAAATACGATCCCCACGTGGGCGTGTAAAAAAGTGAAAGGTGAGGTGTCCCACAAAACCCAATATGGCAGCATAAGGTGCCTCCGTTCTAATTATGCCCATTAGAGATGTCATCCTTTTTCATGACAACCACAGGCCTCTCACCGCGTCCTTGACAAGGGATACATTGGAAGAAATGAAAAGTAATGAATAAGTCGAGGAGCACGTACGCAATTGGCTAACAACTCGCCCTAAATCTTTCTACGAACAAGGGATAATAAAGCTTCCAAAGAAACCATAAAAAAGGTTCTCAATACAACCAAAAGGACTATAATTAGGGTGTAAATCAAAGGTTGAAAATGCCCTCCGAAAAGAAACGATAGGGGTGAAAAAATACGATCCCTACGTGTGCGTGTAAAAAAGTGAAAGGTGAGGTGTCCCACAAAATCCAAGATGCGGCCTTTTCCAAATGTAATAACTGACAGTAGTAAACTGCATTCACTGTTCATTGTTCTTGAAGAAAATCAATCAGTAAAACTCCCTTTGAGTCGAAAAAAAACATTCCTCTAGCTCACAACTTGTTGCTAAGCAGAACAGTAAAATTACCGTTTATATTTTATTCATCCTCGTACATAATGCAAAAAGTAGGCGTAGCTGTTTCGGTAGAATTTATTCAATAAATTATTTTATATTGGAGCACAAAACCCTACCCGACGCGGGCATTATTAGCGCAAAATTATAGCGCATAAAAAATTAATTTATAAATAAGTTAACGGCTATACTTAGAGCTGTTGATGTAATTACAGCGTAACAAAAAATGTATTTAAAACAGGGCACAATTGGCGCCACCTTAACGTAATGGCCGTAAATTTAGTCCCTTTGTTGGGCCATTTGGACTAACTTCGTTGCTATAAGAACACCATATTAGTTTGAACTGCATGAAACGGCGCTTAACTGCTGCTAACTGCTAATTATCGAATATGAAAATATTTATTTATACACAATTTCACAGGTTGACTGCGTTAATAAGTTTTTGCAATCTATACTTGATTGGCGTCAAATAATTGCGCGTGAAAAATTAAGTTTCACATAAGTTCACAGCGCCAAATAGCGCACAATCCTGCGTTAAAACCGTAACATTAGCGCCAAATTGTCGCGTGTGAAAAGATTAATTGACAACATTGACGTTAATTATTGCTAGAAATTTTTTCTGATTTGCGATAGATCCCAATATTAAATTTCAACAGCTCAGAACTTCCTATAATTGACGTGCTATTATAAAATGACATAAATTTAGAGATGCTAAACAGTGTATAATATACGTGTAATTATTTCAAAATAAAAGATTGATTAAAAACAGCAAATTTTATTTCTACCGGCGCAAAACTGAGCACATTATCGTGCATAAACTTATACTACAGCAAAGTTTATTAACAACGGCAAAATAGCGCATAATAGGAACAAAATTTTCGTACAAATATTAATTATAACAGGGTTTGGTAGTAACTTGTTTTCTTTAGAAGCGCACAATTAATTTTAACGGCGCCAAACAGATCATAATTGGCCCCAAATTATCGCACCAAAATTATAAATTAAATAAACGGATGTCAAGTTAGCCCTTTACAATTTTTACAGTAACTTAACTAAAGAAACGCAATACCTTTAAACGGTGCATAATTAGCATCTAATTAATAAATAAGAAATAGATTTTATCAAGTAGTTTTTGGTTCTGTTAAGTTAACCGTGTCAGCAGAATTAACTCTATAACTTCATTTTCATTACGGACCGAAATTTATTTCTAACGTCATAAAACAGCGCATAATAGGCGCCAAATTGCGATAAAGGAAGATTGATTTGTGAACTTATGCACGTATACGTGAATGCATGTATGCATATAAACTCATGAATGGCAAGTTAGCCCTTTTTACAGTAACTTAACGGTCATAGAAACGGAACATCAAATTTCAACGGTAGAAAACGGCGCATAATTAGTATCCAATTAGTGAATAAAATATATTCATCAAGAAGTTTCATGTTCTGACGTAAAACAGCGCATAGTAGGCACTAAATCGAGATAAAGGAATATTAATTTGTGGTCCACGACGTTAACCATATCGTACACGTATGCACGAATGTACGTATGCTTGCATACGAGTATACATGTATGGATGTATGCACTTTTGCACGTATGCATGAATGCGTGTATTTACATAAATTCACGGATATCGAGTTATCCCTTTACAATTTTTACAGTAACTTAACAGGTAACGAAACGAAATACCAAATTTCAACGGTGCATAAATAACATCTAATTAATAATAATAAAAAAAAAGATTTATCACGAAGTTTCCGGTTCTGTTAAGCTAACCGTGTCAACAGAATTAATACTATAACTTATTTTCCATTACAGCGCATTTCTAATGACATAAATCAGCGCATAATTCGCGCCAATTAGCTGCGCAAAAACATTAAATTGCGCTTAAGATCAAGGTTGCAAAGCAAACCCTGTTCATGAAATACTTGTAATGTTTAGTTTGAACAGCGCATAATTGGCATGTAATTACTATACAAGAAAAAATGATTTATGCAGAAATGGGCAACTCCGTCAAATCGGCAGTCTCAATAGAATCAGTTTTATATTTATTTTCAATCTGTGAGCAAAATTATCGCAAGTGAAACTATCAATTTTTTACATAGTAGCAGTTAGCCCTATTGATGACTTTTTGCAATAACCCAATCCCTATAGAATCGTACAATTTAATTTAAACGATGCCAAATGACATGTAATTAGAATGTTACAACAAAAAGTAAATTTACGTAGAACTTTGGTGCTCCGTGAAATTAGTCGTGTCCATAGAATTAATACTATAACTTATTTTCTATTACAGTACAAACTTTATTTCCAAAGACGCAGAAGTGCGCATAATTGGCGCCTAATTTTCGCACAAAGACTTAAATTATACAAATTCACAGCCGTTTTGGCATTGACTTGTTTACTACAGCAAGGTACTATTTAATA
The DNA here is from genome assembly GCA_036346205.1 of Vesta saturnalis. Taxonomy (NCBI): domain Eukaryota; kingdom Metazoa; phylum Arthropoda; class Insecta; order Coleoptera; family Lampyridae; genus Vesta; species Vesta saturnalis. The sequence goes on along the minus strand of JARFJB010000255.1, from coordinate 4,717,623 downwards.
ACGGCATATTATTACCGTGTAATTACTGCAGAAGAAATCATTAATTTAAGAGGAAACTACGCAGCTCCGTGAAGTTAGCCATGTAAATAGAATTAATTTTCTATTTATTTTTTATTGAAGCGTACAATTTCTTTCCAACAGCGCACAACTGCGCTTAATTAACATCAAATTATCGCGCATGAAAAAATTAATTATGCGTAACTTCACGACTGTGGATCTGAAGTTTGCAATTTGGTTAGAATTAGTGCAATAACTTCGTTCCTATAGGAAGGAAGTATTTAATTTGAAACGGGGCATAATTAATGTGTCTTGCGCTAGAACAAAAATTACTTTATACAGAAGATAGCGGCTCCCTGAAGTGAATTGTATCAATTGAATTACTAGTAACTTATTTTCTATTGGAGCCCAAGATTTATTTTCAACAGTGCAGAACTGCTCACAATTGGAAGCCAATTATTGCTAAACCCATTGGAGATCCCCTTATTTTAATAAGACGAATTTTTTTGTACCACAAACGACGCTAATTCACGGCTGTGAATAATAATTAATTTTTTATTTATTTTCTGAAACCAGAATTTATTCCTAACGGCGCAAAATGGGCGCAATTAGCGCTAAATTATCGCACATAAGTTCACATTTGTGAAGTTAGATCTGTTAATGGCTTTTCCAATAACCTGTTTCTTATAGATGCGTAACATTCAACATCTATAAGGCCATACGTCGAATGCTGAAGTTTTTTTTTTTTTTTTTTATGATTGTGGACCTGAACAGGCTAAATAAGGTCTATCGTGCTAAAGCACTCAGGCAGAAAGAAAGTGGCGGATCCGCGAAGTATCAAAATAATACTATAGCTTATTTTCTATTAGAGAAACGACTCAAAACTGGGCATATTGGAGCCAAATTATCGCGCAAAAATTAATAAATGACAATTTCCCGACTGTGAAGTTAGTTGTTTTGATGTAATTTTTGCAATAGTTGCAATTAGTTCTTTCGATTTAATTTATGCAGTGACTTGTTTGTTATACACGGAAACATTTAACTTCAATTGCGCATGATTGGCATGTAATTACTACGTAACAAAATAATTTATACAGTCGTGTCGATAAAAAAAATTCTATACTTAACTTTTTTTAGTACCGAACTTTATTTCTAACAGCGCATAATTGGTCATAAATTGGCGTGCACGAAAAAATAAATTGTGCTAAACTCACGACTGCGATCTAATTTATACAATAACCTGTCATTGCATAAATGGACGATACTTAAGTCCAACCGCGCATAATTGGGGTCATTACTACATAAACAAAAAATCATTTATTCAGAATGGAGTTAGTCGTATTAATAGAATTAATGCTATAGTCGCTAAATTAATTTCTAAAGGGTGCATGAAATTAATTATGCTGTGAAATTGCTTCTTTCGGTCTAATTTATGCAATAATTTAATTGTAACCGCGCATAATAGGCATCATTAGTACATAAACAAAAAATCATTTACACAGATAAAGTTATTGCTCCATGAAATTAGTCGTATCAATAGAATTATCGTTAGACGCAAAATTAATTTCTAAAGCGCACAAAATATCGCACAATTGCGCGAAATTCTAGTGCATGAAATAATTATGCGCAGTGAAGTTACTTTTTTCGATCTAATTTTAGAAATATCTTATACGAGACCTACATTTAATTGCAACCACGCATAATCGGTGGGATTATTACATAAACAAAAAATTATTTATACAGAAAGTGACTGCTCCATGAAGTTAGTCGCGTAAATAGAATCAATGCCATATTGCAAAATTAATTTCTAACGGCGCAAAATAGCGCACAATTGCGCCAAATCATTGTGCATGAAATAATTAATTATACTATGAAGTTGCTTCTTACGAACTAATTTATGCAATAACATGTTTGTTATACGAGGGCAATATTTAATTTCAACGCCGCACAATTGGCATGTAATTACTACAAAACAAACAAAATTATACAGAAGTTGGTGGATCCGTAGAGTGGACGTGTCAATAAAATTAATGTATATTTAATTGTTATACAAGGACAAGTTTAAGTTAGGCAAGAACTTATTTGTAATGCGAGGGAAATGTTTAATTTCAACGGCGCATAATTACTACATAGTCAAAATGTTTATAAAGCAATTTGTAGCTCCGTAAACTTAGCCATGTGAATACAACGATTGATACACTTACCTTTTTTTCTAGTAGAGCGCAATATTGATTTCTAACGACGCAAAACTGCATAATGAGCGCCAAATTTGATTTCAACGGCGTATAATTGCTATTATTACTACAGAACAAAAAAATTAGTTATACAGAATTCGTGACTCTGGGAAGTACTCGAAAAATTGATTTCTATCGGCGCACAGTTACGCCAATTTGTCATCCACGAAAATAATGTTTCATTTCTGGCGCATAACTACTACACAAAAAAATATAATTTATAATGAAAATTGGTAGCTCCGTAAACATAACCGTGTCAAATCTGATTTCGTCAATTATGCGCAAAACAAATTATTGTGCACGAAAATATTTCTTTATACTTAAGTTCAGTACTGTGAAGTTGGATCTTTCAATTTTATTTATGAAATAACTTGTTTGTTATTACATAAGTGATATTGTAGAGAAACTCGGATTTACGTTGACTATGAAAAGTAAAAATAATAATGGTAGTCGTCTTTTATGATGTTTCGCACTACCCTAGTACTTCTTCAAAATATATATTTAACTAGTAGTACCCGGCGCGCTTTGCTGCGCTCAAATATAAAACACATTCTCCCTTTCCCTCGACCTTTCCGTCACCCTTTCATGGAGATCGGATGTTGTAGTAAGCATGTTATCTACTCGCGCCTAGTGCGTTCGCGGTGAGACAGATAGTCGGTGTGTGAGAGAGAAAGCATTCGAGGGCTTGGGCGCGCGCCGTGTTACATTAATTAAAAAGAAAAATGAGGTTATCAGGATTGTGCGGGAGATATTTCCAACTTTTCTCTTCATAAAAACTTCCTCAGGCTTCAACTACTATTTGAAAAAAAAATTAGCAGAATTGGTCCAGCCGTTCTCGAGTTTTGCGCTTAGCAACACATTTGGCGATTCACTTTTATTTATATAGATAACCTACAGTAAAACTATTTGATCAAAACCAAAGAAATTTGAATTATAATTTTTTGGGAGAAATCTTTAATCAATGTCACATAATCATTACTGTAGCGTAAAACTACGCTTCAAAACCAGAAAATAATAGTAGTACCGGGGTACTTGTCGACACCATTTTGTCACCTCTGGGCCACTTTAACTTTAACTTTTAATATATGCCTACATGTGGGTCGTGTTTTTGTCAGCCATTTTTTTGTTGGCCATTTTGTAGTCTATTCTTTTTGTCGGCCATCTTGTTTATTAAGGCCTTAACGCTATCTTGTAAGACAGCTACAAGAACTTGTGTTAGGGTCTGCGCCCTCTTGTCGTGGCCCTCATGGCTAGAAATAGTATAATAAGGAAGCCCTAATGCTAACGTATAAGACAACTATAAGACCTTATGTTAGGGTCTTCGCCCTTTTGTCGTGCCCCCTCGTTCAGAAACTTGAATTTGTTTGTAGGGCCATCTAGTGGTGTATGGACTAATGAATATTTTTTTCTATAATAAAGGTAGCGTCACCTAGCTGTATATTTCTAGGACTAATTAGGGTTTGTTTGTTTTTGGCGCCATCTAGTGGTGTATAGACTAATGAAAATTTCCTGCAATAGAAGTTGATCATGCACGGCTCTCTCTCGGCTCTTTGTCAAACAAACAAATCAATCAATCAGATCAATCTCAATCAATCAACTAAACCAATCTCAATAAAACCAGATCATATCTTACAATTTGCGGAAAACAGCTTACAATTCAAAAATACTGATTTGGTTTAATTAACTACAGTTTGCTTGCTCAAAATCAACCACAATTCAAAAGACAAAACGGAAATAAAAGACAAAAGGTTTTAACGGTTTACTATTATATGCGAATCAATAACTACGAAGTTTAAAACCACCAAATAGGTACCGCATAATGCTATTAATTAATTAAAAAATAGCGTAACACACACCTTTATCTAATTAACTAAACAAACAAGTAAAGATCGAGTCTGTAGAATAAGAGCTGATACAGAGTTGGTTGGTTTATAACAGCCTCCTCCTATAATAACACATTAACATCTTTATTGGCATTTTTGTGAACAATATCAAGTAAAATACATATAAAAGATAATACGCATACCTTCAGATGTGTTTTTCTTTCGGCTGTTCTAATAATAACTGTGCTGGAGAACTAAACTAAATATTTAAACATTTTATACAGTTCACTAAACCCGTTTGGTGTTTTTACTTATGAATAGTTCATATAAAACTGGCTATTGGTTTCACCCATCATTAAGTAATTTGTGGAATGTAAATATACAAACCTAATTATATCTATCACACTTACAACTCGTATTTACCTCTCCCTTTCGCAGATTACTTAGAGCGACCTTATATGAATTTATATAAAACGATGTTTTGTTATTTACAACGTACATTTAAAAGATTTCACCTAATTGATAAAAGTGTTTTTATGGAATGCAGTTATTATTATTAAACAGCTACACAATTTCATTTATATGAATTGGAAAAGTAGCAATCAGCCGTCGACATCGTGTTAATTAATGTGTTTACAAATATTTTAAAATTTTGCTGCAGCAAAATAAATATTAGGTGAAATAATAATCATTTCTACCCTGATCCACTGGCGCTTTTTTATGCAGACAGATTCTCTATCTAAGCGGTCGGCACCTATACATTTGAAAAAATTATGCCTGATTTATTTGTATGTTCAATTACACACACACATATACTTCACGTTATATTGACTTTTACCAGCAGGGATTTAATAGCCATGCTAATCAAACACTTTTAAATTTTCTAATCGGAAATAAGAGACGTAATTTAGCTTATTTGAAAGTTCATAGAGAGAGCATCGCTATTATCAAGATTTAAGACACATTTTACGTCATTCATCTCATCGTTTTTCATCTTGAACGATTATATTGTAATAGTTATTAACAGCCCGCAAAACATCTAATATCCCTGATGCTGGTTCATATTAATAATAATGCTCGTTCGGTGGTAATTGTATTTAAATACATGCAAAGGATAATATACAGCCTTTATTTGCTACTATTATTATGACATAGATGTGAGATTATTCTTAAATTAGCTGTTTTCAGCACGACCCTGGAAATAATACACACGCTTTCAAACCTTCTTCCTCGTTCTCAGAAGCTGTACCGTATTCATCTTCTTGAATTTATCTTTACCCGATTTGGAGCCAGTAGTACGTTTTCTATTTTATCTTAGATATTTTCTATAGTTACTAATTTAGCCAACCACTAATATTAGCATATATATATATATATATATATAAATTACAACGTATTTGAAATGACCCTGTATTATTGATATTTATAGAAACGGTCGACCTTGGAGTTTTTAATGTTAATCAAATACGACAGATATAGGAACTTGCTCTCGGACCTTCGCACCTTGCCGTGGCCCCCATGCTGGCTGGAAATAGTATTCTAATCAGGGGGCCCTATCTCATAATGTAGCGGCATGGTCACTTCGTATATGTACACCATGTGCGGCTACTTAGGCGAGTACTGGGGTAGTATTTTCCCCCTCAGAACCCTAACTACGTTCCTTACGATCCTATCCTGACCACACCCACTCTTAATCCCACCATGCATATATACGGAATGTATGTATGTATGCTGGGAATCCATGATTGTGGCTGAAGAAGCTCGGAAAGCTCGAAAATACCCGCGCGCGAGTATTGACCTAACCTAAACGGTGGGTTTATTAATCTAGCCTAATATTGTACGTGTATTGACCTAACCTAACCTAAAACGTGGGGCGGAAATTATGGATAGTGTACGCTTCTTGTTTCCGTAACCACGCTGTTTCCTAGGGGCATGTTTATAAATCTAAGCTCCTTTTTTGGCAGAGGTATTTCTGCTAAGACGGCTGCGAAGGCTGTTTCGGCGACCCCCCCACTCCAAACTTCCCCGAAGATAACCGACCCTATCCGCACATTAACGAGTGCGCCCGTGCACAAGACCCAAGGCAGCAGCATTCTCGTTTCTCGCGCGTTTCGCTCTTTAAAGTGTAACCGTCATCGAGTGAGTATTATTATAATGTATTCTCCTGTTTATGAGCCAACATCAACGGACATTAGAGATTTTACTGACTTGTTAATAAACTATTACAACAAAACCGTTCAAGATGATGGAAACGATGACGTGGATAAGATGAATGTGTCTCAAATCCAAGATCATGGTGATGATTCACAGAAGAGGAAGAAGAGCGGTGATATAGAGGAGAAGGACGACTCTCAAAACCATAATGATGATGATAGCGACGAACCACGGTCGAGGCAGAAGAAGAAGAAGACCGATAAAAAATGTGATTAAATAAATGATTTATTGTTTTTTATAATATATTTTCAAAGGCCAAGCTTTCCTTAAATTTTTATTAAGAAACTTGTTTTCCTAACGGCATTGGTAATGTTGCAGTTAATGCGAAAGGACGGTTAGATGGGTAATTACAACAAGTGTGTGACTAGTTTTATTTTGCACACTATAAGTTAAATCATACTGCTATTTTTTGAATTGAGAGCTGATTTTGTATAATTAAGTTAAATCAATTTGGTATTTTTTGAATTGAGGTTGGTTGGTTGGTTTTAGCAATGTTTAAGTTAGTCCAATCAGTATTTTTGAACTTGTAAGCTGGTTTTCGCTAGCTGTAGGTTATGATTGATTGATTGAGATTGATTTGGTTGATTGAGATTGATCTGATTGTATGATTTGCTTAATTGATTTGTTTGTGTGAGAAAGAGACGAGGGGGAGACGAACATGATCAACCTCTATTACAGAAAACGTTCATTAGCCTTTACACTACTAGATGACGCCACAAACAAACCCTAATTAGTCCTAGAAATATACCGCTAGGTGGCGCCGCCTCTATTACAGAAAACATTCGCTAGTTTAAAAATATACCACTAGATGGTACCACAAACAAAACCCTAATTAGGCCTAGAAATATAAGACTAGGTGGCGCCACCTTTGTTACAGAAAATATTCATTAGTCCATACACAACTAGATGGCGACACAGATTCAAATTTCGCAACAAGGGAGCCACGACAGGAAGGCGCAGACCCTAACACAAGTTCCTATACTTGTCTTATAAGTACGCATTGTGGCCCCTTATTAGAATACTATTTATCGTTAAGGGGTCACGACAAGGGGTGCAGACCCTAACACACGTTCTTATACTTGCCTTGAGATAGAATTAGGGACCCCTTATCACGGCTAAAACCAGCTTCATCAGTAAACAAAATTGAAGAAAAAATATAACATGCATCATGGCGCGCCAGCTCACTTTTCTCGATTGGTGTTCTGAACCTACATAATATGCACCATTAGAGTGATGAAAATCCTCATCAAACCGTAATTAGAAGTCACCAATATGGGTTTTCTATTAATGTGTGGGCAGGTATAATTGACAATTACTTAATTGGCCCATTTCAATTGCCCAATCGATTGACAGGTAAACTGTATCAAAATTTCTTGGAGAATGAACTAAATACGTTATTAGAGGATATTCCATTGACTATTATTGGTAGAATGCATTACATGCATGATGGCGCGCCAGCTCACTTTTCTCGATTGGCAAGGGAATTTTTGGATAGGAGATTTGGAAATACGTGAATTGGTCGAGGGGAACCTGTACCCTGGTCAGCTCGTAATCCCGACATTAATACCCTCGATTTTTCATTTTGGGGATTCATGAAAAATGATGTTTATTCTGTAGAAATACATAATGAAGAGCAACTATGGATAATAATTATGGAATCCGCAGATAGATTCCGTAATAACCCAGGAATATTTCAAAGATGTCGTCAATCCTTAAGGAAGAGGAAATGAAAAATGTATCCAAGTACAAGGACAACAATTTGAACATCTTCTAAAATTTAGTGTTTTTTTTTAATCACTGCCCTTCATTGTTGCTATTAAAATTTAATTGTTGAAGTGTTATGTCATTGTTATTGCATATAAGTTACTTTGGCGATTTTGGATAATTTGCATGCATCGGATGCATTTTTCTCGTAAACCGTTGGTCCTAGCAACTTCAATAAGGTATACCTTTCTGAAGCAGAAGAGATGGGAAACAAATTTTTCCAGTCGAAAATGACATACAGTGTAAGGCAAAAAAGTTAGGACCGATTCAAACGAGATGGAAACCTGTATGTGGCGCCATCTATAGTAACAAAAGAACTAAGGTCGTATTTGAATTCTGCGTGATAAAAAGCCCCTGTATACAAAATTTCGTCCGCTTATTACATCATTGTAAAAAGATATAAAAAAAAAACAAAAAAATAATTAAACTTCAACACCCCATATCTTTTAAACGAAGGCGCTGCGGACCTAAGTTTATAGGAACTTATTTTCTTATTTTAGTACCCTCTATCGCGTGGCACTATGTATGGCACTTTTTTCTATGTCACCCTGTATAAATACGTTATTAAAATCTTATACTTTTCAAAATTAAAAATACAGTGCATTAAGTGTAATCAATCATTTAAATGTGTTGGTGTTTTTGTTTTGTTTGTCTAGCTTGGGAGTGAAACATGTGCGTGTTAAATGCGGCAAATTCGAAATCGAAATCTTAACCAATTAATTAGTGCACGGAGACGTGAAGCAAATTGATCATTTAAATTCGGGAACCACCAACATGTTAATACAAATCCTAACTAATCAAGCAAGCAGACTATCGCGGCAACACAAGTTAACGGTACAAAACATGTGCGCTTTAAAAGTGATTAGGTTTGTACAGAGCCATTTGCATGAAAGGGCAAACGTAATATAATAATATGAATGCCACAATAAAAAACATACTAATAAAATGCATCTTATTAACAAATTGGCGGTAAAATGTTTGTATGACAATACTTTAGGGTGCTTAAATAATAAATTCCGAAAGATACGGGAAGTCGGCACATTTTACAAGTTAAGCTTAATCCCCTGTAAGGGTATGAGAAAGAACCTTTTTTTCTGTCGGGATATTGATACAAATACAAAATACAAAAGGTATGACAATACATGGCAGAAAAAAAATCCCCTGGAAGTGTAAATTCTAGGTACAGCTTGCAAGTTATCTGGTAAGTTCTTGAACATTTGTCTTTGATTGCAAATTTAAAACTTAATCCAACTTTTATTTTTGGTACTATATTTAATTTTAAGTTTAATTATAAACGTCTGTCGAGCTAGCCCCCCACCTTGTAAAAATAAAAAAAAACAATTACATGAAAATTATGTGCTATTTATGAGCTCGTCATGCAAGGTAGGAATTTAAAACTTTCAGTGGAGGGAGCTGAGTCGACGTCGACTCAGCCCCCCCCCAAATCCTTACAAATAATAATATTGCATAGTTTTTTGCGACAGAATTAGGTGCTATTTATGAGCTTTTAAAATAATATAATTTCGATTTTTGAGCTCATCGTTTCAACCCCAAAACAACCCTTTAAATAATTTCACTCTAGTGAGAACTTTGCTTAAAATGAAAAAAATTAACTATTCTGTTATTTTTTTATCGATTTATAAGCTCTCGAGATACTTCTACTTTCATTATTGAGCTGCAACCCTTTTACGGTAAAATTACGCTTCGTTTCCCTACCACAAGAGAGAACTATGCTTAAAATAAAAAATTTAATTATTTTTTAGGTAATTATTGTTTATCGATTTATCAGCTCTCGAGATACGTCTACTTTCATTATTGAGTTGCAACCATTTTACGGTAAAACTACCCTTCGTTTCCCCACCACAAGAGAGAACTATGCGTAAAGCAAAAAAATTTAACTATGTTGTAGGTAATTATTTTTTTATCGATTTATCAGCTCTCGAGATATGTCTACTTTCATTATTGAGCTGCAACACTTTTACAGTAAAACTACCCTTCGTTTCCCCACCACAAGAGAGAACTATGCCTAAAATAAAAAAAATTAACTATTTTGTAGGTAATTATTGTTTATCGATTTATCAGCTCTCGAGATACGACTACTTTCATTATTGAGCTGCAACCCTTTTACGGTAAAACTACCCTTCGTTGCCCCACCACAAGAGAGAACTATGCTTAAAATAAAAAAAATTAACTATTTTGTAAGTAATTACTGTTTATCGATTTATAAGCTCTCGAGATACGTCTACTTTCATTATGGAGCTGCATCCCTTTTACGGTAAATTACCCGTCGTTTCCCCACCACAAGAGAGAACTATGCTTAAAATAAAAAAATTTAACTATTTTGTAGATAATTATTGTTTATCGATTTATCAGCTCTCGAGATACATCTACTTTCATTATTGAGCTGTAACTCTTTTACGGTAAAACTACCCCTCGTTTTCCCGCCACAATGCAGCTCAATAATGAAGGTAGACGTATCTCCAGAGCTCATAAATCAATAAACAATAATTACCTACAAAATACTTAATTTTTTTCATTTTAAGCATAGTTCTCTCTTGTGGCGGGGAAACGAAGGGTAGTTTTACCGTAAAAGGTTTGCAGCTCAATAATGAAAGCAGACGTATCTCAAGAGTTCATAAATCGTTACCACAATAATTACCTACAAAATAAGTTAAATTTTTTCATGTTAAGCATATTTCTCACTTGAGTGAAATTATTTAAAGGGTTATTTTGGGGTTAAAACGATGAGCTCAAAAATCGAAATTATATTATTTTAAAAGCTCATAAATAGCTCCTAATTCTGTCACAAAGAACGATTTAATATTATTATTTGTAAGGGTTGGGGGAGGGCTGAGTCGATGTCGACTCAGGCCCCCCCATTGAAAGTTTTAAATTTCTCCCTTGTATGACGAGCTCAACATTTTTAAATTGCGGAATATAAAAGCTCATAAATAGCTCGTAATTTTCATATATTTGTTTTTTTATTTTTTCAATTGAAAATTCAAAATTTAATCTAACTTTTACCTTTGTTACTTTATTTAATCTTAATTATCATTAATCATAAATGTAGACAATTAAAATCGGGAGGGCTAACACGGTCATTACCGTTATTCATTATTACCCGTCAATTAAATAATTAAGTCAAATTTAAAAAATAGAAACGTCATCACAATTCACGACAATAATATGCAAGTTGAAACCTACATGATACACCAAATAAATAAATCATTTTAATCTTAATGCTGTCAACAGTCACGTAACTAATCATAAACAGATTGGGGTACTATATAATCTAGGCACGATCTTTTTTTTTAAATTAGGTTAATCAATATTCAGTTTCGTTTTCAATGCAGTTACTTTACAATCGTATAATTTTTTTTTTGCATGATGTTTAAATTAATTAATTTCCTTTTCCTTTTTAGCTCTAATACGAGTATTTTACAACTTCATAGGTGAAAGGCATGTATACCCGGTGCAATACCACCATAATATTGGTGCTCCAATTTTCTGGGTTCGGTAAGGGTTGCCGGTCACTATCTCCTTTATTCGTTATGTACTCGCCAACACGCACTAGCCCAGGTGAGTAGGGCGAGACGCCCACACTCTCACATCGATGATTCGTCGATCCATTCCAACAAAAATTCGTCAACTCCAAAATCAAGACTAAGAAGAGCAAGATCTGCCGGGAATAAAATCCTGCCCCATTCGGATGGATGCCCGGGAGGGCAGGGCTCAAGCAACCTCGGTCATCGAAAGTAACAACATTCGGATACATTACTACAACATACGTGGTATCAGGTCGAATCTTAATGCTGTTCACCTACACCTTGAGCAAGTGCAACCGGACATTTTCTTTCTAACGTATGTAACAAAAGTTTATAATCACAATATCAATCCTAAATAACTTCGAATTTAATCGCCTTTGGAATCAAGTGTCAGAAAATAAATTAAACTGTGTCATACTATATTTGTCAAATATTAAAAAGTTGTGGAGTACAAACTCGATATCCGAAAATCTGTGTACAACCTGGTTGGACAGTTGCCAAAACGTGAAATTGTCAATATATTTAGAGGTCAAAATGTGGCAGTTGCGACCATTTATAAAACCATAGCTGAATGTGAACAAGATATACCGGGCGGCCGAAAGCTTTGACTAATGCCGACTCAAATAGGTTGATGGAAGTCGCAAAGGATCAATTGGGAAAATCCACTCGGGTTTCGAGTAAGTCACATGACCGCTAGTCCAGAATTGAGCAGAAAGGGACTTACGTATCGGAAACGAAAGAAATGTCCAAATTTGGTTGATTTTATTAACCTTAACGATGATATTATATTTTGGCCCGATCTAGCATGTTTTCACTATTCTAGAACAACACGAAATTGGTTTGAGACTCGCAACATCCCATTTGTGCCCAAAAATGACAATCCCCAAATGTACCTCAGGCTCGTCCGATTGAATATTTTTGGGCAATATTAAGTAGAAAGGTTTACGATAATGGTTGGGAACAACAGTTACATCGTCGAATTTTCCAAAAAATCGCGAAGTAAACGATATCACCGGCCAGGTTAATCGAAAATTGCGTACGATTGAAGACCATGGCCATGTTTGTTGTTAAGTACCAATTAAGAAAAACGTCGTTAAAAATATTATTTGAATATATTTGACAATTTTCTTTAAATCGTTCTTTAATTTTTTTCTAAAAACTTTTGCTACATACGTTATCAGAAATACAAGTCTCCCTTGGAAGCTCTGATTCGTTTCACAGATACAACCTCCACTCTAACTTTCGCCTTCAAGGCGGAGTATGTGCGTATACCAAGGAAAATGTAGGTTGTAAGAGGAAGTCCACTTTGAAAAACAATAATATTCGACGTGATTTGGGCCTCAATTTGTGAAAATAATAACTTCCAAAATCTTTTTGATTACCTTAGTCCGAAAATAGACTACCTCTTATCACAGTTTCCATCTTGTCTATAAAACTAAAGTACTTTCCCCACTTGGTCAATCAGACCACTGCCTAGTCGAAATAACTTCGTCGGTATCCAATCCTACAGTTAAAACGGATAGAACTATGTGGTGTTTTAAATCAGCTAACGGGAGCGAGACTTTTTGCAACATTCCTCTGGCGTGAGTATTGATTTAAACGATCCTCATCTTTCAATAACTGAAGTTATCTTGATCGCTATGGAGTTATACATTCCCAAAAAACATAATTGTGTAGGTCATGCCCGTTCCCAACCATGGTTTAATAGGGCTTACACTGATGCATTATCAGACAAGCATAAACTCTATACCAAATGGAATAGAATGCAAAGAATTAGTTTCATGTCCTTTGGGTAGTCGTAAATTTTGGTGATTAACTAAAGCCACCAGTAAAAACTTTAATACATCTTCCTTTCCTCCCATGACGTCTCGTGACGGATCTGTAGTAGTTGATCCTATAATGATGTGGTTCAAGAGGTTTAAAAAAATTTAATAAATTAATGGATGCTAAATGCTCTCAAAACAAATCGTTAAACTAACTCGAGATACAACCCGTTCACCAAAAATAATGCCTCTGTCTCAGTCGGTAGTTTAAAATAGGCCGGTTCATGCTTTTGCTTTGCTTAATTACCACAATTTATGCTGTGTTAGTTCCACTTAACATCAATAGAAAAAAACTGCAATGTAACACTAATAAAAATGATCTCGGACGCCAAGTTATTTTTTAATTATGCTCGGAATAAGTAAACCGAGGTTTACAATAAAAATTTTATCAAAATGTAAAAAATAAAAAAATATACAGACTATGTTTATTAACAGTTAAATTTACGGTTATATAAAATATATCTTAGAATTAACCTTATACTAAGAAATCATTAAACTTATAAATACCTGTTACAAAATATAATACATCTTCTTGAGAACCCCTGGTATTGTAAAAAATAAATGCGGAAATGCAAACCAAGGTGATGTAATCCTTGTATCAATGTTGCGCAATATCGCAATAACAATGCTTTACGTGGTAAACTTCACCAAAATGGAATTTTATTTCTTATAAATTGCTCTTCAAGAAATTTGGGTAATCCAATGTTTATTGGATTCTCTCGAAAGTTCAAAATAAATAATGGGATCTACTTTTAGATCTGCATTAAAAGCAAAACGCAATCATAAAATGAAAGCGTACGTAAAAGTAGAATTAAATGTGCAATTAAAAGCGGTAAAATCAAAGTGTCAAAGTAAAAAAAAATGCCTGCAAAAAGCAAATATTTTAGATTTTAATATTTCTTTCCATTAAATCAATGGCACTTTTTCACAAAATATCAAAAAATGGACGCTTATGAGTCAGATGATGACGCGTTGCGCAAAAATATGCGCAGAAAAAAATAATCTAAAGAAGTGGGAGTGTAAACCCTTAAGAAGATATGCACTTAAGTTACACCAAAATGCAAATTAAGTTGCCTACCACATACCTATAATTCATTAATAATTTTCTTATATTTACAACTAAATGAATGAAGAACATAAATTACGGTATATTTTAATACAACTCAAAATGGGTTGTTACAATCCTGCTGGCAAAGCCAACCTCTTTATCGGTTAACTTGCATCAAATTCATGTCTCAACGATTCTGTTAAAATTGTGCCGTCGCCCAAATCTATCCCATACGCTATGAAACCGATCCGTTTTCGATGCAAACTCCTAGAATCAATTATCAATAAACTTGACTCAAACAAGGCGACAGGCCGTGACGGTGTTCCAGCTATCGTGGTTAAAAATTGCCAAGCCGAGCTAGTACTTGTATTGTCATTTCGATCTCCATATCATCTGGAGAGTTTCCTTCATCGTGGAAGTTGGCAATGTCCAACCTAATCCTAAAAAAGGGCGATTAAACCGATCCCTCCAAACTATCGAACAATAGCTATCACGTCCATTCGATCGATAATCATGGAAAAAGCCATAAACCACCAACTACTTTCATTCCTCGAGTCCAATACACTCCTCAACGACCACCAGGTTTGGCACAAGTGCCTATTTGCCAAGCTCACCTCGTTCGGCTCATCAGGTGGATCTCCAGCTTTTTAGACAAAAGACGTATACGTGTTATCGATGACTTCTTTTCGAAAGAAACTACTAACGCGGGCGTACCCTAAGGATCAGTGCTAGCTCCCACACTTTTCCTGCTATGCATAAATGACCTCGTTTTCTCAAGAACTAACCCGATCCATTGCTTTGCAGACGACATCACTCTTCATTGTAGTTCTTCTCAGTTTTCCCACAATAGGTGTAGTCAGCACATTAAAGTGAAAATGGTAGCCCCAGTCAACAGTGACTTGAATGGGGCAGGAATAATCTACTCACGTTAAACGCCGACAAAACCCAGTGTTGCCTTGTGTCCGCCAAGAACGACCGATCATTTCCTGCTGTAAATATGAATGGCCTAGATCTCAAGCTTGTTAAAGCCATCAAAATAGCTGCCCGTAAACTGGGCTTTCTAGACAGATCTAAACAGTACTTCACATCGCAACAACTCCTTTTACTTTACTGTATAAGGCTCAAATTCGACCTCATCTGGAATACAATTCCCACCTCTGGGTCAGTGCTCACCAATACGCCCTTGTATGGTAAACTGTATAAAAAAAAAGCTATAAGACTTATAAATAACCCGTCTCTAACTTCTGGCAAGTGTGCCTCCGAAATACATTCCTTAAGACTTTCGCAGGACATCTTCGCTAGGAACACTCGGCTTGCAAATTCACACCATAACTACGCACTCAAAATTCCACCTTGTCACACTAAACGGGCGCAATCTACATTTTTCCACACGGCGACCAAATGGTGGAATGCACTACTCAGTTCCTGTTTTCCTCCAAACTTTGATTTAAGCAAGTTTAAGGTAGTCGTTCATAAACACTTCTCGACAGCCAAACAACATCCCTAACCCTCTCCCAGTGTTCCTAAGTGCTTTAGCACGTTAGGCAAATCTTAGCCAGTTTAGGAATAAAATTAGTAAAAAAAAAATAATTATGATCTTTTAATATTGTAGAGAAACTTGTGTTTAGATTGAGACGAAAAACAAAAATAATAAAAAATAAAAATAATCACAATAGGCGTGTAATTACTGTTATTATAAAAAATTAATTTATGCAGAAGTTGGTGGCTCCGTGCAAAGTTAGAATTTACGTTAAAACTTATTTTCTTTTCGACTTTGTACCGAAAACTTTATTTCAAAGGGCGCAGAACTGCGCTTAATTAGTGTCTAATCATCAATATGCTGCAAATTACTCTATTGGAAGATGATTCGGATATCTGCCCACAAGTCCAAAGCCATTATTGGAACATACTGTATGTACTAATGAAGCTAACGTACCTGACAATGCTTCTTAGTGCACGACGGCATATTTCTTGCCCTGTTCCTTCTTTTTTGGGGGTAATATTGTCTCATTTTAACAACCTTCATCCATACCAAACGTGTAGATTTTCGCAAATAAAAACATAGCGTTAAAGCACGTTTTACACATAAAAACTTTATTTTAAAATTAGAATTACATTAATAAGTAAAGTTTTAAAATTGGCTTCTATATCTAGTTTTAAACACAACCTATAAATCTAAAGTATTTATCTCCAAAAACTCAATTACGAAAAGTTACGGTTGAACACTTCAACAATAATCTAATTCCATCAACAAATTCGGTCAAATAACTTATGGTATACGTAAAAAAATTTGATCGCAGAAAGCCATTGTGTAATAAACTCATTTCTTCTCCGTTATATACCATAAAATTTCATTACATTTAATATAAAAATTCTTATATAACGAATGATACAAAAACTCCATATATCACAAAAAACAGGAAATAAACTATTTTTTTAATGCACATTCCAGGTTAAGTGTTTTTATTAACAGTGAAACTTTTTAAGTGTTGTAACACGAAAATGTAATGAAAGTGGAATAATTTTAATTTATGATCCGTTAAAAAGCTTTAAATCGAAAACCATGGAACACCCTGTATGACGAATTATCTCAACTAATTAAACAGTTTTAATAATATAAATTTATGCAAGATCACGATTTACGATTGTATTTTACTCATATTTATATTTAATTACCAAAATTCCGGGAAAGTTTACAGATTTGAAAACACCCCATATTAATAATAGTTAAGGGGTTAATTATGCATAATCAAATTACCTCTGACTCATTTTTTTTAAGCGTCTTGGCGCCATAATATAAATAGTATTAAATAAAAAAAACAGCGGAAAAATTGTTATGATTTTCAAATATCCTTTGTTATCATAATTAAATTAAAGCCCACATTCGTTTAATATCAAATTTAATTATGAATTGAATTGGTTATTAATTAAAATCAGTGGTGTCTTTGTATAACATGAAGCTTTAAAAAATTTTCTTAACAAAAAAAGTAGGCAAAGAAAACTAAAGTAACTGACCTTAATATTTATGAAGTCTATTCTTGTTATCACTAAATGATTATCACTGAAAATAATTAAACTCACTTTAATTAATAAATTTGGTTATAAATTATATTAATGTTCATTCACTTTTATTCATAAACTTCAATATTTATCAACAAGCACTTAAAGCCCTCACACGTACACTACCATTTTAGATTGTTTACGTTCTGCTTGAAGTTAGCTCTATTTTAGAACTCGCGTTACAAATTTACAGCGTTGCACGATTTCACATTAATCTAACTTATTACAACTTCATGCATATATGAAGAAATGCAAAGTGAATTAAAATAACAGATTACGTATTATTAAGTAATGTCCCTAAAATATGCATCAATTAATCACCGAAATTAGTTTTTTATTGAAAAATACTGTTTCTTACTGATATTACAGTATAAATATATAGCTCACGCATACAGTAATAACAAAGCTTTTCAGCGCCGTTAATCTTTCTGTGGCTGAAATCGATGACCTTCAACGGATACAACCATTTTGAGGATAGTACAGGCGCGTAAATTCAAATTTTTCTAAGAATAAATGTAACTAATAAAAAATCAAATTTAGTCCAATAAACATACATAACTATACAGACTCTCTACAAAACTGTTAATATATGTATAGCTCACTTTTATTTATTAAAAATAATAAATTGGCAATTTCCGCTACTGTTGTTGCGACATTCTTTAAAAGAACATGTGAATCCACCTCGCTTCCTACGATTCATTTTCAAAAAAAAAAAAAAACAGAAGCTGATGATGTATAAATTTTATTTATATATTAATTACATCACTTCTTGAACGGTATACTCACATGACAAGTCGGTTATTATCATAAATCAAAAGAAATTAAATTCAGCTGGTCGGTCTAAACACTCACTATCGCCATTTTGCTGATAGTACAGAATGACGCAGGCGTAAACAGAATTAGCCAGAAAATTCCTATGTAATGTCGCTACTGTATGCGTTAGCTATATATTTATACTGTGCTAATACAAAATGTGAAGGGTGTGTTTCGTCCATTCAAACGAAAACAGTGGGTCGAAAAATTTTCACTCGCTCACTTTGTTAGTCAAAGAGAGTCAAAGTGAGTGGACACTCAATTTTAAATTTTATAGAAAGTACCGAGATTACTAAAGTAACACAAATGGCCGTGCGACGCGTACTTCTACGTTTGTGGTTTACCAAACTACAGGAATTTAAAGAAAATGTGCTTGTATATGCGTGACTTGCATTTTATAACTATATTTACAGCTGTAAATTAGTCTTTAGAGTTAACAAAGATAAAGAACATTTTGTTAATATATATGGAACAAAATCTAAATTGAATGAATCTACCTGTCACAACATACTTGAAAAAGTTAGGTACTTTTTTCTTGTTTTGTAAAATATACGCTTCATCTTTCAATCAAAGACAAATCATTGCAAGCGAAAGACAAACAGTAGGGTGAGTGTACCAGTAAGCCGGCCACCACTAATACTCGGCCACAAACGGCTTAATTTCATTATAACCTGAATTTCCCACTAAGTTTAGACAATTTTCTGTATTACCGGCAAACTGTCATCTTTCTGAGATTTGATTAACAATATTTCTTTCACCAATATCAAACCTTCCTTACGTAATTCCCGCGCCAAAGTGGTGTATCGACCAGTGCATGGTTTATGTTAAGTTTTAAATTGTTGGACATATCCAAAATGCAAACTTTAAAGGTGAGTTAAAATTTATTTTTAAGTGACTTGTGCGTTTTAGTTCTATATAGTAGTTGAAAATACATCAAAATAGCATATAGTTTTCTAAAACTATTAAATTTCTAATTTATAGGTTAAAAATAACATGGCCAGTTACTGGCATAACAAGTTACCAATTTGTACAGTGGTCGGCCGCAGTGGCCGACTACTGGGACCGTATCCTCATTTTCTGTTTGTCTTTATCAAACTCATATATATATATATATATATATATATATATATATATATATATATATATATATATATATATATATATATATATATATATATATATATATATACATATTTATCTTTGTCATCACTATGTAGTTCAAAATTACCCAATTCTGTATGGCTGCAGTAATCGGCCGTATGTACACTCGATAATAAAAATGTTATGAAATATTTAAATTAATGGCCGACTACTGGAATATGAATTAAGAGCTTACTACGCCAGTGGTCAGCCTTAAGATTTTTAGTATGCCTAAGCACCGTTTTTGGTCCAAAAATTTGAATTTCTCTCTATCTCGTTTATTCCAGACAATGTAAAAACCAGAAGAAACGAAAACTCCGAGGTTGATATGGAAAATGCTCTTGAAGCAGTAAACAACTGGAGTCAAAATAAGGCAAGCATGCCGAAATTACGAGATACCTCGTGCAACCTTACAGGACCGACTTCAGGGACGAGTTACCATTAAATACAGAAAAATGGAGCCGGATCCTTATTTAAGCGTGAAAAACGTGTTGTTGATTGGCTAATTCAACTACCCAAATGTGGATTTCCCGTCAAGAAATACGAATTATTATCAATTGTGCAAAAAATTGTACTGGATGAAAAATTAAAACTCCATTTAAAAATGGAAGACCAGGTGAAAAATGGTATTTGTCCTTTATGCGTATGCATCCTATGCTTTCAATACGCACACCTGAATCCATAGATAAGTCCCGGGCTAAATTAACAGAGGAATATATTAAATCCTGGTTGAGGGAACTTGAGGCTTTTTTAGAGAGCATAGGCGCTAGTGATATTTTAAAATGTCCAACAAGAATGTTTAATACCGATGAAAGTGGCTTTAGCCTGTGCCCTAAACCAGGAAAGGTGATAGGTCCTAAAGGATGCAAGAATTTGTTTGAAATTGAGAAGGGAATGGAAAAAGATAACATTACTGTTCTTATAACGTTTTCAGCGGATGAAAAGTTGTGCCCTCCATGTATTGTTTACCCTTACGTTAGGCCACCAAAAGCGATTGCTGAAAGTATGCCTGCGGATTGGATTTTAGGGAAAACGGACAGTAGATGGATGAGATCGAAGGTTTTCTTCGAATATGTGGCAAATGGCTTAAACAAATGGATCGTGGACGAAAATATGGAAAAACTTGTCATATTTTTTGTCGATGGACACCGTCCGCACATGTCCATTAAGCTAAGTCAATTTTGTGACGAGAACGGCATAATCTTATATGCGTTACCGCCCAACGCAACTCACCTTATGCAGCCTGCTGATGTGGCTGTATTCAAGCCACTGAAAGTAAATTGGCAGCAGGCAGTAAGAACTTGGCAGAATAAAAATCTGGAAAAAACCCTCTCAAAAGCTGACTTTGCGCCAGTTTTTAAAGAGGTGGTAGAATTATCATTTTCGGGCTTTCAGAGTACTCGCAAAGTTTTAAATAGCTGAAAGTTAAATTTTTTTGAAAAAGTTGAAGAAGTAGATTGGCTTCTGAAAGCGCTCCAAGTATTTGAGGAAAACAAATAACTGTCGTTAATCAAATCGAGTATGAAGTCTTAAAAAACACACCTGGAACTGGAACTATTACCATTTTTGAATATGAAATCAGTACTGCTCTCTTTAGGGAAAACAAACGAAACTGAACCTATAACGCAAGAAAATGCAGATACAAATGAGATCAACGTTAAAATTTTGCGAGTTGATACTATATACCCCGGAACACACAATAATGAAGATAGCCTAGATATAAAAAAAATGCAAAATGAAACAGAATCACGAACACACGACAATGGAGACAACCTTGGTATAAAAGAAACGCAAAACTATACAGAATCACGAACACAGGATAATGAAGACAAGCTAGGTATAGAAGAAACGCAAAATGAAACAGAATCACAAATGCTCAAGGAGATAAACTATAATCACGCTTTTAACATTGAAGTCGACAAAGACATGAAAGAGTCAAATTCAAATAATCAAAAATTGACTCACGGCAAGATTTTGCCTGTTGAGAGTGAAATTGATTATTTTAAGGAACACTTAATGTACCCTAAACCCCTACCCAAATCTAAAAAGGTCAAATCAGGGCCTTTAACAAGTGCTATATCTGCGAAGGCGTGGCGAAGTTATTATGTTGAGAAGGAGAAAAAAAAAAGAAAGAATTAGAGAATATGAAGAAACGTAAACGGGAGAAAGCTGAAAAACGGAAGACTGAAAAAACAGAAGAAACAAAAAACCAAAGGAAAGGCTGAAGTATTAAAAGTCGTTGGAAAAAAACAAAATTGCAGTGTTTGTGGTAATGAATTGGACAGTGATGCAGAAGAAGAGGGGGATAAAAATGTTGGATGTGACCTATGTCCAAGGTGGTTTCACGTTAATTGTACGACATTAAGGTGTCAGGCATATGACGATGTTAGACGTTTTTACTGCGATTTTTGCTGTGATGATTCACAACCATAATATTTTAAGATTCGAAATAATATTTTTATGTTACCTGAACCTGATGTTTGTTTATTTAATGTTGTCCACTTTAAAAAAACATGTTTTTGTTTTGAAGAATATATTTATATTTTGTATTGACTTACCATTGTTTTACTCTCAGTTATCCAATGTTACAAATGAAGTTTCAAAAGACGATTAGATACGGATCTGGCACAAATTAGCTTTATTTGCTGCGGCTGACAACTGGTGTAGCGATGGTCGATTATGGGAACAAAGGTGGCCGACTACTAGAAAAATGCTGTTGTCTTGACTGAAAAGCTGAAACAAATTCTTTTTATTTATTGCCTTATAAAATGTGTACTAAAAAATTGGAAATACCTATGACTTCTTATTTCAGCGCCGAAAATCCGGGTATTGGCAAAGCTTCTGATAGCAATATGAGAAGAGCTCTCCTCTCTCTCTCTCTCTCTCTCTCTCTCTCTATATATATATATATATATATATATATATATATATATATATATATATATATGATGTGAAAGGTAGATTATCTCAAAAGGCTGCTGCTTTAAGATACGATACGATAAAAAGTGCCAAAAATAACAATAATATAAATTGGACCTCAGACGTTGTTGAAGGAACCGCGAGATTGACTCCACATTATCGTATAAATAACATTTTTTGTACAGATGAAGAACAAGAACTCAGTAGTTACCTGCAAACTACGACCGAGCTTCATCACGGTGTTATAATCCATAAGGTACTAGAAAACTAACTTACGATTTGGCGCTTGATAACAAGAAAAAATTACCGACGTCATGGGAAAACAAAAGATTGCTGGCAAGTTTTGGTTCACAAGTTTTATGAAACGAAACGCAGCTGAATTATCACTACTATCAGCAGAAGAAACTTCACTAGGTAGAGCGATAGGGTTTAATCGGCCAGGCGTTGCAAATTTTTTTAGTAATCTCCAGACGATTTATGAGAAATATCAGTTTACCCCTAGTCAGATTTATAATGTTGACGAAAAAACATAACAACTGTGCAAGATACAGAGAAAGTAATAGTCAAAAAGGGACAGAAGCAAGTAGGTCATATAGTTTCCAATGAAAGGGGCACTTTGGTAACCACGTGCAATGCTATACACGCTAGTGGTAATTCGATACCGCCGTTTTTAGTGTTCCCTAGGAAATTTCTGAAAGATTAGATGATTAACAATGCACCACCAGGCACTCATGGTTCCGCTACACCTTTGGATGACAGCAGAATTGTTTGAGCAGTGGATGATACATTTTATAACATATACTAATCCTACACAAGTGTCTCCGATTTTAGTTATTATGGACAACCATGAAAGCCATGTTGCCTTAGCATCTATTAAACTGGCAAGGAAAAATAATATAATTGTGTTAACGATGCTGCCGGATACTACACATCGCATTCAACCGCTCGATAAAGCTAAAGCTGAAGAAATATTATTCGCATTATTGTCAAAAATGGTAATTGAAGAATCCAGGAAAGTGAATAACCATATAAGATATAGCAGAGATTTTGAGGGACGCTTATCCACTTGCTTCCTGTCCCAAAAAAGTGGTATCAGCATTTCAAGCTACTGGGCTGTTTCCATTCAAGGATGACATGTTTAACGACAACGATTTTATGGCCCCAACAGTAACAGATATGCTAAACGTTGGTAGAAAAGAACAAGAACCAAACAATTTAAATCCTATCGAAATACCAGAAATTTACATTCAGCCCTTTTCAACATCATATTGTCAAGTTAAAATAACAGAAACAATTCCGAAACATCCATCTGAAGTTACCCCCGAATAAAAAATTGTTTCTTGTGAAACAGCAGCAACTTCCAAGGGAATAAGTGCAAATTGATTTATTTCTCCTGTGTTACTGCAACCATACCCTATATTCAAGTGCTTTCCAAAAAGGCTGAGCTACCGGTTATCTGAATAGCAGCCACAGCACACCACCTAGTTTGGGCATTAGTACCTTTTGCACGTGACAATATTAAATCAATGCAATGCTGTGATAACTTAACATACTTAATTGGTAAAGCATTTACTTCAAGATCTAGGAACAACACAACTTTATAATTTGATTCAATATTGTTAAATTTGTTTTTTTATTGTGACATTGCTAGCCGTAGTTCATTGGAGGGTGTTCGTTCTGATTTATCATTTTCAAGGTAGTTTAATGATATTTAATCTATTAAAGATCTAGCTAATCTTTGCTAAAATAAACTTATATTTTGTAGTTGACTTTTTCAATACGTTTCTTGACAAGTGTAGCAGGCATACATTTATGTTTTCAGAGTTCATTTATTTATTTCATATCTAAATAATTGTCAAGAACTTTTATCATTTACTGAAGAAGATAACTGTGATTGTTATTAATGTTTGAATTTGTAAAAAATACACGATTTCATACCCAAAAGCTAAGTAAGTATCTTAATAATCACTTCAAATTTGTTAGTAATAATTCCTCATAAGTTGATAACCTGAAAGAAAATTGTACGGTTCTAAATTAAAAAATGAATGTATAATAAATCCTACAAATAATAAAATTAACACTAAGACGGTTAGGCAAGAGACATGCAAATGAACACTGTAAGCTGCCTATAATTCAGGCGTACGTTTACATGAAATGACATTGATTTTAATATTACAACTACAATTAAGTAACACACTATTTATGATAGGTAGGTATTATTAAAAATAATAGTTAAATAATAAAAATGATTTTTGTTTGACTAACCACATTGTCTAATTTTCTTTTATAGATATCTTTAAGTTGGCAGACAGTTTACCCTAAATTACATAACCAAAAAAAAGTAAGTAGACAGACATTTTGCCTATAGAAGAGATTTTAAAGTGCGATGGCTGCTAAACGCATTTCAAAATCATCAATACAATGGGCAGCCCTTGCAGAAAGAGTACCCGAAAGTCAAAAAAACATTTACTTTCAATTTAAATCAAAAGCAGATTCATATTTAAGAAGGTAAATTGCCATTACATCTTACATAATTACATTAACCATTATAATTTTAGCGTTACTGCTTTACCAGAAAATCCTCCAAAAATCGACTGGTCTATGTACAAAACACGTATTCCAATTAAAGGAATGGTCGATGATTTTCAACGTCAATATGAATCTTTGAGTATTCCGTATCCACCTAACACTAAAATAGCTGAATTAGATGCTTTAGAGAAAGAAACTAAAGCTGATATTGCAAAATTTAAGTCTGAATCTGATATTCGTTCTCAAGAGTAGGGTATGGTATAATATATACATAATTGTTTGTACAGTTTTTTTCAGGTACAGGAAACAGCTTGATTATCTTGCTTCAATAATTCCATTTGGTGAAATGACAATGGAAGACTTTAAAGATGCATTCCCCGAACAAGCCCTGGACCCAATTAATAATCCTACATTCTGGCCTCATGAACCAGACGATATGCTTGATTATGTGGACAAAACTAAGCCATCCCATTAGTAAAATATGAATACTAATTAGTATTTGTGTAAAATTTTGGCGTACTAACGCATGTTAATAAGTAAATTTTAATATTTTTTGTTTTTCTGAGCTTAATTAAAACAATGTAATGAATTATTAAAATGTGTATGTGTATCTTTCATTCAATTATTTTATTATGCTCTTTCGAATTGAGAAAAATAACGGAAAGCTTTCATATATGTTTTCCACTTCACATCTATTACTAAGAAAGTGTGAAATAAGAAACTACCCACAATTACGATAGAGTGAAAAATTGTATAATCGTGCTGAATGGTTTTAATAGTATATTACTGTACAAGAGTGAAGAAACTAAATGATTCACTCACGTCTGTCCTAAAATTACACACTCGGCTTCGCCTCGTGTGGAACAAGTAAGGGATTTGGTTTCTCACAGGTGTATATTATATTGTTCGATCCTATTATTAAAAAATCAATAAAATGTTATAATTGTAAAAAGATTTAGAAAGCAGTATTTATTCTGATTTTCGTCAAACAAACAATTTGTCAACAAATTATAATTTTTTCCTGTAAAAGTGTGGAAACCATTTCTGTAGTGAAAATGGAAGAAGAAAACTGTATTTGTACCCGATTAATGGAGGCTTAGTTCAATGGATTAATAAAAAAATGTGATGCCCCTTTCTTATTGTTTATATTTTCAATGCTTAAATCCATCGTATTAGTTTTTGAAAAAATAGACATAAGCAAGTAAGTTTCGTAACTAATTTACTCGTAATCATATGTTGACGGTGATCTCTGACAATATCACCTAAAGCCTGTCCGGTAGAACTGAACGGGTATCGGATTAACAAGGAGGATTGTCAATATATGGTTCTATTGTGCTTGAAACCGCCTTAATGCTTTGCTGTCTCGTACTTATTGTACGTGACAAAGAAAGATGGATATATTATGAATAATGCCTCTATTTCTGCCGAACAAAAGCGTTTGCAACTTTCACACATAATGACAAGGCAATAAGAATCAGATGCAGGTAGAATAGAAATTCAATAGGTATAATAAAATGCCAGTGGTTCTCAACACTGCTTTAACATTATATAATTTGTGAAGAAATGCAACTTTTGTATAATAAAAATAATAATCGATTACTAATTACCTATAAGTAATTTCAATTGACACCTTTCACTTATACTTATAACAACAATAACAAATACATTTTTATTATAGTTAGTAAATATTAATTAAATTACAAAGATATACTTTTATAATTAAATGTAAAAATTATAATTGTCATTCGGCTTCAGATTCATCACTTCCTGAGTCATCCAAATCTTGGAAAAGATCATCGTCATCACTTTCTTCAGTGTTAACTGTGAAAATAAGAGGTCTTACTTCATCCACAATCTCTTCATTAACAAAAGTATCTTTAATTATTTTATCCGTATGATCAATACATTTTTGCCATATTTCCGCACTAACTGTTTTTAATGCGTCGTTCCACGTATTAAGAACATCTTCGTCTTTTCCGGATGTCGCAACGATACTTTTGTCGTATTTGTTCTTAGTAATGCCCCATACCAACTCAATTGGATTGAAATGGCAATGATACGGGGCAGGCGCAAAACTTCATGTCCATATGATAGAGCTAGCTCATCGATTACATATTTTTCGCATTGGTCTACTTTGTTTCTTTTGGCCAATTCCACTAACTCTGCCTTTGTCATAAAATTTTCCCACGCTATTTTTTAGCGGTTAACCATTGCTGTATTTCTTCTTTTTCCAAGAAACTTTGACTGCCTTCTCTGCCTTTCGAGAATGATAACTCGCATTGTCAAGGACAATTATTGATGGTTCCTCTAATTTTTGTAAAAGTGATTCCTCAAACCATTTTTCGAACAATTCTGCGTTCATATTATCGTGATAATCTAATGATTTATTTTTGTACCGAAAATTAATTGACTTCCGTCGATAAAACCGTTTCTGTTACCTGCTTCAATGATAATAAATCGTTTTCCATCTGATGATTTGTTCGGTTGATGTAAACTCTTTGCACTGTTATCTTGCCAAGTACATTTTGACGTACTACCTTTACTAAATATCCACGTTTCGTCTGTAAAACAAACTGTCTCGAACTTTCGGAGTTAAGATTTTGAGATACTTTCTCAGAAAAACGTTTCTTTTGGCGACAATGTGGCTTTGTTCACACAAACCGCGTCTATTGTTGGTTTTTGGAATTTAAAGCCCATATTTTTAACACTAGAGCCAAACTGGTTTTTCCTATTTCATACGCGGTTCTCAATTTTAAGAAGTTTAATAATGAATTTAACGTTACGTGTTCCTTCTTCGCGTACATCTCGTATATTAATGCACGAATTGTTTGTTTTCCATTTTCTGGAAAATCTGTAGTGCAAAGTTTGACACGCTGTTTTTTCACTGGAGGTTCCAACTCGCCGCCATTTTTTTAAAGCACAGATTTTCCCCACCGTCGAAACCGAAAGTTTTAACGCGTTTGCTGTTCTTTGTTGAACAGAAAATGTAGATAATAGTGGACCACCATTTTCTTTTTCTTCTTTAAAATAATCGACTGTATTTAAAACTAATTCGCGAATTTCTTTACTCAACTTTTTCGGCATTATATTAATGGTTAGTTTATATAAACGCTTACTCAAAGAATAATGATAATATAGATATTGCAGTTGTTTTATTTATACCTATATGTACCTACTAAATGGTATAATAATCTATTATTAATTACTTATTGTTACAGTATTGCATATTTATTTGGATTCTTTTGTAATTGGAGTACACTAAAACGTCATTACCATACTTAGGTATACAATGAACTTTCTAAATGTAAATTGAAATACCTATACTTAATCGAATATTCATTATTATGAATGGCTTTTATAAATGTTTATTATAAAAACTTGCATTCTTCCATAAATTTTAAATGTAATGTTAAAGCAGTGTTGAGAACCACTGGCATTTTATTATACCTATTGAATTTCTATTCTACCTGCATCTGATTCTTATTGCCTTGTCATTATGTGTGAAAGTTGCAAACGCTTTTGTTCGGCAGAAATAGAGGCATTATTCATAATATATCCATCTTTCTTTGTCACGTACAATAAGTACGAGACAGCAAAGCATTAAGGCGGTTTCAAGCACAATAGAACCATATATTGACAATCCTCCTTGTTAATCCGATACCCGTTCAGTTCTACCGGACAGGCTTTATCTGCACATTTGGCCGAAATTGAGTTAAACATGGTTTCCTATATAAAATTTTATTCCGGATCGAATGAAAATAACGCCGATCTCCTAAACATATTTAAAATGGTGTAAATTTGCCTGTGGAAATACCACCTATGTGATCTGATTCATATTAGGTCTGACAACATTGCCCATCTGCAATTGTGCATAGTGTGTTCCCAACGATGCCATCTCGTTCAAGGTAACTAGCATGAAATTACTTACTTTGCTAAGATATTGCTTTAGTTAGCTCGTAAATTCTTGTTATTCAGTTTAGTAGATAGTGTATTATTGATAGTTTGGAATAATATTGTAGTTGTAGTAACTGATAATTTCGCTAAAATCTAGTTTTTAATTAATTAATGCAGATAGGCGAATTTGGCATTAATATTTTATTTCATCCATGCTCAGATAGGTGCTTCTGCCATATGAATTTCACTGAATCAGACAATCACTTCCAAATCCAACGGATGGGAAGGAAAAAATTTTTATTTGCTCAATCGATTTAAAATGTTCGAAAACGTCCAAAAACAAAATTTGAGAAAAAAATCTTGTCTTTGTGTAGGGGAGCCTGATGTACCTAGGGGCATATATATGTACCAGGGGACAAATGGCTTATTACACCCATCCTTAATCCCACCATGCATATATATGTAATGTATGTATGCTGATCCATGATTGTGGCTGAAGGAGCTCGAGCAGCCCGCCCTCCTCCTTGGGGAGGGAATGAAATACGTGGCCTTTTCCTTTTTTTAATTACAGGCATCTGTAAACTTATTGTAGTTTTATGTGTTAATTTACAGATGACACAGTGTACTGTGACAGCAATTCTAACGAATTTTCAGTGCATTTGATGCACTGTTAGTTGTTTAAAGTAAAAATTTTAATTTTGTGTAATTATGTTTTTTTGAAAAATCTGGAACTGTGGCAGGATCTGTAACAAACAAAATACACCCACGTACCACACAAAATTAAAAATCACCGAACGCGTTTCGATAGCTACGCTATCATCATCAGCGGTCGACTAGGGCGGACTAAAGAAAATTTCTAACATATATACAATCAGCGAGTAACGCTTCGTTGCTAATCTGGTGAAAGTGAAAGTTTAATGAGTTCAGAGTAGCATTAGAATTTGTTTGTTTTTGAAGATCTCTAAACTTTCATAACAATCAAGTTCGTGCTTATTACTAACATGTTTGATTAATGATACCTCAAGTCTGCCGTAGCCCTACATATGATTGATAAAAATCATGTAGTAGATGAGGTATTATTAATCAAACATGTTAGTAATAAGCACGAACTTGATTGTTATGAAAGTTTAGAGATCTTCAAAAACAAACAAATTCTAATGAATAATGATGATCAAGGACCTTTAGGCTACTCTGAACTCATTAAACTTTCATAACTTTCACTTTCACCAGATTAGCAACGAAGCGTTCCTCGCTGATGGTATATACGTTAGAAATTTTCTTTAGCCCGTCCTAGTCGACCGCTGATGATGATAGCGTAGCTATCGAAACGCGTTCGGTGTTTTTTAATTTTGTGTGGTACGTGGGTGTATTTTGTTTTTTATGTTTTTTTTGAAAAATTAATACTAAAATATTATAATCTATCTTCTGGTATGTATGCAATGTTTATACTATGGTTTGTGATTGTTTAAAAAGATTTCCTTTTAAATATAACATAACCCCATTTATGGCGTTTTAAAATTTTGTTAGCACAAAATGTACTTAGGCACATGCTATGCTGCTGTACCATGGGACGTCCCTTGGTACAACAAACATTACGCTAAGTATGCCCTGGTCTGTTTTAGGCCACAAAATGCCTCGCAGTAATGTTAGTGTGAAAAGACCACTTCCACAGAAGGAAATTATGGAAGCAGCTGGAAATGATGTGCTTAGAAACCATCCGGGTGGCAGCAAATAAATACAATGTTTCAAAATCAGCTATAGGGCAATGTGCAGCAAAAATGAGAAACAGTAATGAGGGTATTCCTTTTTCTTATACACCCAAGTTTGATATTAAAAGAATATTTTCACCTGAAGAAGAAACAGAATTTGTCAACTGTCTTAAGAAAGCTGCTTATCTTCACTATGGTTTAACTACCTTTCAGACTAGGAAGCTGGCGTATGAATACGCTAAAACTAACGGCAAACATATAAACCAATGGGAAGAAAATAAAATTGCAGGAGTCAGTTGGCTTCGATTATTTCGCAGTCGACACCCGAAGTTATCTCTACGAAAGCCTGAAGCTACAAGCTTAGCTCGAGCAACGGCATTTAATAAAACCACTGTTGCTGAAATTGTTTGTAATTTAAAAAAGTTTTAAGTAAAGCGCATTTTCGCCCACATCAGATATGGAATTCTGATGAAACAGGGTGTTCAACTGTTCATATCCCACCAAAAATTCTTGCAACTAAAGCCTCCAAGCAAATAAGAAGTATGACGTCCGGAGAACACGGATCTAATGTCACTATGATCGCAGCGGTACATGGTACGGGAAACTACCGGCCAATTGCCATCACTTCCATTTTGTCTAACATCATGGAAAAAGCCATCAATCAGCAACTGCTCACGTTTCTTGAAACTACCAAACTCCTTAGTGACCACCAATATGGGTTTAGGCAAAGTCGTTCAACAGGTGATCTTCTTTTATATGTGACCCAAGTTTGAGACAAAACAGTAGAGGAGTCCGGTGAAACAGTTGTAGTCGCTTTAGATATCTCAAAGGCATTTGACCAAGTTTGGCATAAGTGTTTACTTGCCAAACCCACCTCGTTTGGGATAAATGATACGCTCATCAACTGGGTTTCTAGTTTCCTTGATAAAAGACGAATACGTGTCGTAGTTGATGGCTTTTTTTCAAAAGAAGTTAGCATTAACGCTGGCGTACCACAGGGATCCGTTATAGCGCCTACACTTTTTCTGCTGTACATAAATGACCTTATTTCTTCAACAACTAACCCCATCCATTGCTTCGCTGACGATAGCACTCTTCACTGTAGTTCATGTCAATCTACTCCTAGTGATAATCCACCTTCTATGTCAAATCAAGAAATTAAAGCTGAAATGGCAAATTCAATCAACAAAGACATTCAACGTATTCTCGAATGGGGAAGCAATAATCTAGTTAAATTTAATGCTAACAAAACTCAGTGTTGCCTTGTTTCCGCCAAAAAGATCGATCATTTCCTGTTGTAAGTATGAATGGCTCAGTTCTTAAGTTTTCAGACTCTATTACTCTGTTGGGTATGACTGTATCTTTAAATCTCTCATGGGTTGACCATCTTCTGTCAGCTACCAAAACAGCTGCTCGTAAAATAGGCTTTTTGTACAGATCTAAGCAGTACTTTACCTCTCGACAACTCCTTCTGCTGTATAAGGCCCAAATTCGGCCTCATCTGGAATATAATTCTCACCTTTGGGTTAGTGCTCCCCAATACGCTCTCGATATCGTTGATCGTATTCAAAAGAGAGCGATTAGGCTTATAAATGACCCGTCCTTAACTTTTCACATACAGCCCCTTGAGCATATAAGGATGGTTTCAGTTCTTTCTTTGTATTACCGTTATTACAACGGCTATTGTGCTCCTGAATTATATTCTTTGATACCATCTCGGGCTATCTTTGCGAGAAACACTCGGTTCGCTCATTCACATCATCAGAGTATGCCGTACAAATCTCCACTTGTCGTACCAAACGGGCGCAATCCACATTTTTCTACACGGCTTCTAAACTTTGGAATGATCTCCCTAGTTCCTGTTTTCCTCTCACTTATGATATGAGAAAATTTAAGGTAGCTGTTCATAGACATCTGTTGGCAATTCATTATCCCTCTATCCATCCTAAGTGTTCCTGAGTGCTTTAGCACGATAGGCCAAATTTAGTCTGTTCATAAAAAAAAAAATAGTATTCCTCCCATGTTTATATTTCCAAGGTTTCATTAAAACTCGATATGTTACTAGGAGCACCGCCAGGTGCTATAGGAGCCGCAAATCCAAGTGGTTGAACACTTTATAAGTCATGTAAAATCAACTGTAGATGAACCACAACTTTTGATGTATGCTGATCATGAATCCCACATTTCATTAAAAGTCATTAACAAAGCCAACTAAAATGGTCTGGTGCTTTTAACTATTCCCCCACATACTAGCCACAAACTTCAACCTCTTGATCGTTCAGTTTTTGTGCCATTCAAGAGCTACTATCATAAGGGAATGAATGAACATCCCTGGAAATGCAGGGAAACCTGCAACCATACACGAAGTTTGTGAAATAGCAAGAAAGGCATACGCAGCAGCTTTTACACTCAAAAATATTATAAGTGGTTTCAACGTATCCGAAATCCTTCCGTTAAATGAAAATATCTTTGACGATTCCGAGTTTCTTTCATCGTATGTGACTGATCGCCCAGAACCTGATGCTTCTAGAGAATCAGCAGGTGACAATAATGCTAGAACGCCATCACCTACTCCAGGGACTTCAACTACATTAGACTAACCATACATCCCCCAAACCTAACGTCAAAGTTACTCCTATCATGATCCGGCCATTTCCTAAAGCAGCAGATCGGAAAACTAAAATAACAGAACGCAACAGAAAAGGCAAATCACTTGTCTTAACTGACACACCAGTGAAAAACGAAATTGAAAGTCTGAAAAACAAGCCATTTAAACAAAATTCCTCAAATAAGGAAAACAAAAAACAGAAAACAGTAAGAAAAACGTGTCGTGATAACAGTAATAGTAGCGATGAGCCAGATGACGTATTAATAGCAAACGACGGATCGGCAGATGAAATAATGGAAGATAAAATAATGGAATATGAAATGAAAAAAGGGTTTGAAAGTTCTTTCATTGAAGTAATGCATAAAACGGACCACTTTGTTATGAATGAAGAGGCAGAGTTGTGTTGTATCTGTAACCTATCAGCTCCCACAGTTATAGGAGGAACAGCCAGAGGCAAGAATATTCTCAGTTTTGCCGCTGATTTTTCTCCTTATAATATGGGTTAATATTTGTAATATTCCATTATATTTATGTTTTCAAATAAAAATATTTAACATTGAACTGGTCACTGTTTTAGTAATTATATACATCCGTCCCCTGGTACATAACACACTGTCCCTAGTTACATTATAAAAAAAATTATCCAACTAGCTACGATTACGTCTTCGACCACACCTATGACTGCATCAACAACTACGTCTACATTTATATCAAATTAAGATTCTATTGAGTATGATTTGTATAATATTAATTCAGTACCCGTTGTACTTGAAGACGGCATAATATTACTACCACAAAACTTACAGGACTCATGATGTAACTGAAACCAATAATGATGAATTATTATTGTAGCATCCCCCAAGTACCCTATCTTGAAAAGCGTAATTTGAAGTTATTTGCAATAATGGGAATTCAAGACCAAAACAATCGCTAAGTGATTTATCTTGACTTGACTGACAATAATGTTACTATTACTCAAATTTTTATGTACAGGTCTGATATTTAATTACTCACAAACCTCAAATCTGATCAATCGAAGTGGCCGTCTAGTGGTAGGTACGTTGTGCTATCTGAATTAGATAGGCTGGATGAGGTAAGTGTTGCATCATGAGGGACAGGTAAAAAAAATGAAACTACTCAAATTAAAATCAACGAGCTTTGCGCAATGGTGGTTCAGCCCGTTAATATACTATTGTGGGAAAGAACCACCAATAAAACCCACTTTATTCATAAATAAGTAATTGCGCAAGTACATTAATAATCAACTAACACCGTTAAATCAGGTTGAAGTGCCTACAAAATTATAACATTAAGAGAAAATGAATAAAAAGCAGTTTAATTACACAGAAACACAATAAAAAAGACACATGTAGTCAGACGCACAATTGGGTCATAAATAGTCAAAATAAATATTGTAATACCAAACATGTGGCCCTTTAAAACCAATTATGCCGGTCCTTAAGTAAATAAGCACATAACAAAATAAAGCAAATTACGGTACACATAAAATACAACAGGTGATTATAAGATAAAGGCAAGGACAAAAGAAAATAGATAAGGAATTTACACGTACCCAATTGTTTAGTGACCACTAAAGCACAGAATACTTAAGTCAAATTACAATAAAGCACATACAAAGAGAAATCAGCTCGCAGGCAAATAATTCTACCTTACAACTGACACAAAAAAAAACTCATTCAAACAAAGTCTTACAAGGGTAAGTTATAAATAGATCACAACATCGTGACGGATATATAAATTTGAGGGCGTTAAAAAAAATACAGTGCTCCTTTTTCAGGTTACACATTCATCTATACAACAATAAAAATAAAATTCGAGGTGTTGAATGGTTATTAGGCCCCGGCAGAGCGTACCCACTGGCAATTGCCTTTTACAACTAATAACCAGTGGTATCATGTACCCGTTCGGCAGCCCACCTCTACACAAATATAAGTATAAACAACAATGCTAATTCTCACAAATACCAGAGTGAAATGGCCCTGTATTGTCTTTTATTTTAGCAGATTTCATTTTAATGAGCCCGCGTACGAATAAGATACCTTTGCACGGCAATGTTTAGTATTAGTATGTTATCTAGGCTGGTAAATGATTTGCTGCGAGCTTTTATTTATATAAAGATACCTACTTACACTTGAATATCTATTCCTTTAATTGATCACAGGCACAAATTATTTGAAAAACACATTACAACTAACACTCGAAAGAAAAGACAAATTAGTGTTGGCTAATTCAAAAGAAAATGTACACGCATGAAATATTTTAAAGACAAACTATTTACAGTGGGAGTTTCTAATTAACCAAAAATCGATCTGGCTCGATTCACACTCTAACTGTAACTATCGTTACAGTTGGAACAGTTTCATATTAATTATTGCCCGACATCTTAATTTTAAAAATATGCATTCATCCGTAACAAACCTACATGTACCTCTCGAGTTTCCAAGTAACCAACAAAGATATCTTTTGATCGCGACACAATTACTTATTAAGCTAGTGACATTTTTACATTAAGAATCGGCTCATAAGAAATTCCAATGATTCGTTACGCCCCTTCAGTAAAGCATTCCCTTAAGCGTACACCTGCTAGTCAGACCTCAAAACGTTTAATGATTCTTTTTTCAAAGACAAGTGGAAATATACAAAACAATCAGTAATGAACATCATAAGGAATTGTGAAATAGAAATTTATTATAAGGAATCGCATGGATTTGTCCATATAATTAGGTCCCTAATCTTTTTTACAGAAATCACAAAGTCTTCAGTATTTTCCGCGGCCGCACATTCCGAGTGCATCCACCCTGAGCAATTGACACAACGAAACCAAAGTTCGTTACTTTTTCCGAATTCACCACACATTAAATATACATCACTATTTTTATCTTCAACTCTTCTCTCAGCAAAGGCTGCATGTCCGAGAACTTGGACCACATCGCTTTTATTTAAATCATCCATTTCGTTGTCATCGCAGAGATTTCTTGTGTCTTTCTCTGAAGAATCACCTTCCTCAAGAAATATTTTTATTCTGTAGGGCCTTTTTGATTCGATAGCTTGAGAACCAAAGACCTTAGAATGAGATTTTCTGAATTTGCTATTTCCTTTAATTTTTAACTTCTTTTGGGCTTTTTCATCTCTTTGTGTGGTTTTCTGTTTTCGTTTTGTTGCTGCTTCTTCTTTCTTCCTTTTCTTCTTTTTTCTCAATTGCTTGTTCCAGCAAAGCTTTCTGCGGTGTTTGAGTAAATATAATTGAGTGCTGCTTCCTACTTTCACGATTTATTGCTACGATAACCCTAGTCTGAGGAACTGGTGAGGTTGACGGCTGCAACAAATCTGCTTCAGGCTGATTATTTCTTAGTTCTTGTTGAACCATTGAATTTGGATGCTCAGCACACTCTTCTATGACTGGCAGTTCTACTTCAATGTCAGCAGAAGGAACAGTGACGAATTCATCGATGAATTTCTCTGGATCGAGTGGATGGATTCCAGAAAACCATTCACTACTTTCTCAATGTTTGTTACACTACTAAATTCTTTGTTGAAAATTTATGCAACATCATACATGGTAATTTTTTGATTTGGATGAGACCTCAAAAAGTTATCACATTCCTTGTTGAACGAGCCTTTCACACTATTGTAGAATGTTACATCCAGAGGCTGAAGCCTGTGGGAGCAATGTGGAGGTAGCGTGACAACCATGGTGTGATTCTCTTTACAAAGGTTGTAAGCTGCGAGGGTTGTATGTGTAGAATGGTTGTTCATTATCAATAGCAAAGGACTCTGCTCAGAAGGCTTAGCAATGGCAATGAAATGTTTCAGCCACTCCACGAAAAGTTCTTCAGTCATCCACCCTGACTTGCTGCAATGATAAACAGAGCTAGGTGGCCCACCTCTTGTTAAATTTGGGCTCATCCTCGTTCTGGGAAAAATAAACCACTAGCGCTCATAGCACAGGTGATTGTGATGTTTTTGCCTCTTTCCCAACTAGTGATACCACTAAGCTGCTTCACGCCTTTCGGTCCCAGAACCTTCTCTGGTTTCTGGACTGTTGAAATGCCGGTTTCGTCGACATTGTAAATCCTAGCACCGTCCATTTTGTATTTATCCATGATAGAAGAAAGATTGTCATGAAACTATTTTACTTCAGCTGATTTAAATCCTGTTATTCTGTTCAAACTTGTAGCTTCTGGTTTACGAAGACTTATTGGAGAGTTTCTTCTAAGAAAATCTTCAAGCCAATCTGGTCCTGCGAGTCTCGAAGATTTGCTGAAGTTATTCGGAATATTATTGGTTTCCGCATATTCAAACATAAGGCGTCGTAACTCAATACGCGAAATGCCGTAGAAAACATTGGCCATGAGTTTCACCTGGTCAGTGATTTTCTCCTCTTGATGTTGGGTGAAGGTAGATTTTCTACTTAACCTCGGCTTAGAACAATTTCCACTCTTGATACGACCTCCCTCAGTTTCTTTACGGCGTTCACCACATCATGAACAGCTTTCTTCATTGTTTCTACGTCCCATTTTGCGATATTTGTAGTGCGTTCACGTCTTCTTGGCATCTGAAACGTACACACAAGCCTGCTGTAACAAATCCCCTAGTCACTAATGTACCAAAAATTATCATAAGAATGAATGAGAAGGAATCACGAACAGAGTTGGGAGAACGCTGCACATTTTGTTCGTCATTCCCCCAAAACAACATGAAAGTACATTTTGATTTCTAACCTCAAACTTGTGCAAGGTATTGAAATACTTATGACATCATAAAAAATTACACATTTCAGGTGATTGAATGATGTAGGAACTCATCTTATACTATTAGAATTAGCTTCGTATTTTGTGAACATCAATAATCATAAGTAAAACAGCAAAACCACTTCACAAGTCACGCTATGATAACGCAGTTGCCACAAATTTACTATTTTTAGTGTTGGGACACTACACTCATCGTGCTACTGGTTTTCTGAAATTGGCAGCACACTTTGTGCCTCTTCCTTCACATCATACCTGATAGATTATTTACAGAAACATTGTTTAGAGCCTAAGTTACCAATTGTGATATTTTCTGATGGCTGTACCTTCCAGAATAGGAATAATGTAATGGCCAATTCGCTACTAAACTTTGCTATAACAAATAATATAATGGTTACACAAACATTTTTGGAATGGGGTCACACTCAAATGGAGTGCGACTCCGTTCACAGTACAATCGAGCGAAAACTAAAAAATTGTGAGGTGCATCTGCCAAGAGACTTCTATAGAGCCATAATGCAGAGAAGAAAACACTCTACACGCTATGAGACCTACTTATTGGACTATAGTTTCTTCAAAGACTATTCTCTACTTGAACACCACAGGTATTCTACAGTAAGACCTGGTAGGTGGACAAATGAATCTACCGTTACTGATATTCGTGTTCTTGAGTCCAATCCAGTCACAGGATGTAAAATTTAAGATACATTTTGATGATGAAATTCAACCACTTCCTATAAGACCCTGTAATAAAAAATTAATAGGGGTATTTCGGTTGTTGTTAATAATAATTCCCCTAATATTACTTATACTCCTAATAATAAATAGAAGATTTTGTGCTTTCAGCTCAGTCAGTGATTAACGGGCCATGTTCTTAAAATTCTATGTGCTTTCATTAGAAAATGTGTGTGATTAGATATGTTTGCTTTACAAAAAAAAAGTCTAACTTCAACCTGTAAATAAATGTTAAAATGCCTCGGGCGCCAACTTATTTTATGGAAAACAAGTAAACCGTAAATGTAATAAATGTAAAATTGAAAACAATAACAAAGTTTATTATAAAATCTTTAAGCCAAGCTATAAAAGTAGAAAATCTTAATCCTAATGTTAGTAACTTAAAAAATACCTTATAGATGCTAATAATTAGAAATTAAATACTTGTTGAACTTTAAAATTTTGGTTGTCACTGGTGTCTGTTACTGATAAGATGTGCTGACGAAGCCACGCTTTCAATTTTGGTTGTGCAATCAATCTTGAAATGGAAATATAACAGAGTTTTGATATTCGTTGATCCCAAATGAATAAATTCTTTTACAAAAAGCCAAACTAGGTTGAAATTTCTAGCATAGCAACAACTTCTGTTGCGTCATCCTCGTTAAATTGAAACGTAACAATACAATGAACTTACGTAATAGGAAAATGTAACGAAATAAAAGTAAAAATAACAGTAAAAATAAAAGCGCCGTAAATTTTACGACAGTTTTTTAATAAAAATACTCAAGAGCAAAATGGACGCTTTCTGCTTTCATATCGTAACCTCAACGACTTCCAAAAGATGTCTGCGCATGAACTCAATATGCTAGACGAAATGCGCGTACTACCCCACTTTAAAATATCTAAACGAATACTTTTCAGCCACTAAGGTATGCAATTTACATGACACAAAAATGAACGAAGTTGCCTAAATTATGGTATATTTTAATACAACTCAAAAAGGTTTGTTACAACCCAAGACAATTGCGCCAGTTATTCAATATCCTAGTCTTAATAAAACTCAAACTCCTATGCGTGCATGTAGGTGTGACAAGTTAGTGAATCTGAAGATGATATTAAAGATAAACTTTATTAGTTGCCAATATTATTAAGACCAAAATGATTCTTTTGTTGTGACTGATGCTGGAGTAAATAATTTTCATTGTTTAGCGATATATTGAAAATATGCAGCGTTGAGCCCTAAAACTCTTGGCGATGAAAGGTTTTTTGTTGAATTATCAATCAGGGAAATGTACAGTTCAACCAGTGGGTATAGATATTTTATAAAAAATACCTAGATTAGTAGCAAGGTACCTGTAAATCAAATGGCGACCTATGTAGAGGACATTGTTTTCGGCGGACATCGGCAACACTGTTGACGAATTCTTCTGCTGATATCCTGATTCTTAAAAGCCATGGAGAACAGTGTTCCTCATCCACTGCTGAGACGAGTCAGTGACCAATAAAATCGAGATAGCGAAAAGAATTTATGGGTGCGACTGGCAAGCACCACCAAGAAAATTCGCCTGGGAGTTGAACCCGAAGAGTCTCCGAAAAATCAGTTATCTGGTATCAACCGACTTTTAACAATTGTAATGTTAACGTTCATATCCATAAGTAATATTTCTGATGTGTATTAAGCGTTATGAATAAAATTTTGTTGAATATTGAGCTTATGTGTATTGACAAAATGAGTGAGTGAACATTTTTCATCCACTGTTTTCACTCATTCGTTACTATGTAAATAGTGTGAAAGGACAAATCAAACGCTTTCACATTTTGTATGTAAGTAACAAACAGTATGCTTTGTATACGAGGAAAAAAAACTAGTGAGCTGTCGTTAACAAAAAATTGAATACACTACCACCTCATTGATGCATGCATTTAAATGAGCCAGGTTAATCGTAATTATCTCATACAGTAGATGTTTTCTTTTGCTCTTTGCGATCCAATCCTACATAAAGAAAAATAATGGGCATGATAAATTTTGTGAAGTAACGAAAGGAACATGTGAATGACATCATGTTGGACTTGCCTAGTTTATTGTATATTTCTGTTAAAATCTATGCACCCATAATTTTTGAGAGAGGTTTATGGATTGTGAAATTTAGGAAGAAGGAATGAACCTTAGTTTAAAAGAAAAATACTTAGTTAAACACAGGGAGCAAAAGAAAACAACTAATGTAATGCGATTCCTGAATAGAATGTGGAGCAGGGTATGGTGAAATATACAATATGTATCAATTATAACCGAGCTCTAATTTAAATTGACGTGTTTCAATAGAAACAAGGAGCATGACAAAAACAGAGGGAGAACACCTTCGAATATTCGAACGAAGAATACTAAGAGCAATATTATGCCCCAAGAAAGTTGATGAACATACATATAGACCACTAATGAACTTTGAAATATTAGAACATACAGGATGTACAGATATAGTAAAACATATAAAATCACATAGTTTACAATGGTATAGTCATGTCCTAAGAAAAAACAAAAACACGGCAATAAGAAAACAGAGGACGCGAGTGGGATGGCTAGATAACATAATGCAAGAACTGCGAACACTAGGTGTAGTCAATTCAACGGATAAAGCACAAAATAGAAGACTATGGAAGGAGGTAACAGAAAAAGCGAAAACTTACAACGCCCTATAAGGAGACTGATCTACTCCCCTCAAACAACAGGATTAAGAAAGTTCCAATGGAGCAGCCCAAACGGGTTGTAGCGCCAGAAGAGGGGTTTTAAGAAAAACAGCATGCTCATTTCAAAAAAATTGGAATTCTTATTCTCGTTTAATTGAAGTTGTGAAGGTATGGTTTTTAGACTTCATGTAAGCAGTATACATTCAAAATTTTGATAAGTACATCCATTTACAGAAAATTAATCTTGGTAGTGAGTTTCCACTAAAATGTGAGGAATTAAAAAGATAAAATAAAGTACCTAATGTGCAAATGTCATAACCAAGTTACGTTTACCTGTCCATGTCGATTGACAGCCTCGATGATCAGTTTCAAATGACATTTCGGCTAGACAGTTCCTTTATGTACGCACAAGTTAACCAGGATAAGCTTATATAGCACATAGAAAAAAACCATATACCTTCACTAGCAGCAGATTATAATACCACATATATGAAAACTTGTAAGAGGAGGGATGAGACCAATGGAGACAGGAAAGAATTTCTTAAAATTCCCAGGAAGAGAGTGGGTGATAAGGTCACTGTGCAATAAAATTAAAGAGAGACACATTTCAAGTAATATAAACTAACAAGTACTGATTTTGCGGTAAGGAGATATATGACAGTAATAAGGAAGAAAGTAGCAAATCTTACGAAAAACGAAAAAGTGAATACCTGCAACAGTGAAAACCTATTTCTAACTTAAATTTATTTAATGAAGTTTGAATTTTTCTATCATGATACCTTGATACCTGTTAGCGGATCATTGCAGGTATCTGATTGGCTTATACTCGTGATACTTCATTGCTAAGTTATTGTACATACTTAATTTATTTTTGAGATCAAGTACATCTCTTGATACCCATTTGATGGCACTACACTTTGATTTAACCAAACGTTTTATATAGGGAAAAAAACATCAATGTAATGTGTTACAACTGTATTAACGTTTCATAGGCGGAATCTACACAATTCTCTGTAAATGCATTTTCCCATCCGTCCTTCTCTAGTGACTGACACAAGCATCTACAAAAAATATAAGCTTTACCCGGATCTGGCACCTTCTCTGCAAGATTTATCTTTATACATTGTGAATAATAGTCTGAGATATATACATTAATATTTAAAGTGCTATATTTATAAATATTCATGCCAACCAGAAAATTATCAATGTATGATCTTGTATTTAGTATTACCCTTGTGGGGGTGTTAATTGTGATTTGAATACTGTAGATGGACATAAGATCCTGGAGTCGTCTTGACTGTTACGAAATCGATGTTATAATCACCACCAATTATTATCTTATTGTTTGTTCTTCTTAACTTTTCAAGCATGTCTTCAAGATGAGAAATATTAAAAATTCTCAGATTAGATTAGAAGATTGGTCAAAAATTTGACAAGGAACACAGAGAACAGAATGTAAAGACAGCAGCCACTTGCAAATTTTTCCCATCATTGGTAACAGTTGTATGATATTAGACATCTGAACGTTTCTTACTTTTTTCGTGTTTCTGGGAAGCATTTTTTTGTTCTGGATAATGTTGAACGCTTTATTTTATTTATTTACATACATAGAGGGTGGGGAGAGTGGACGCTCAATGTTAAATTTGATAGACCTTTATTCAAAATTGCAATTTCAATGCATTTAACATGTGTATTGTATAAGACTTATAAGAAAGTAGTAACTTTTTTCAAGCAAGATGCAAAATTATTTTAACTACAATAATATTTCCACGTCATTAAATGACAATGTAGGTACACAAACATTGTTCAAACTTCAAGAACTTTGACAGCATGATTATTTCAATTTAGTATTATCAGTTGCACAATGTAAACCAAACAAAAGGAGACTAAAAGTTATAATTAAATTAAAAAATACTTAAACAAATTCACAAAGACACAAAACTTTCAAACGCCAAATAAAAAAATAAAAACAATTAGACTATGTACATAAATATTTTACAACCAAGAATGCATTGTGCAGTAACTGTAATCTGTTAGTAGTTATGACTATTTTGGGAGGAAGTAAACTTATCTCAAGATTTCCTATCTGAATGTCTACTCTCCCCAACGATTATAGACAGAACGGATGGCCAGATTCGTCAAATCCGTTATCCGGTCGACGACGTCACACAGAGACCACCTCGCTCGAACTCGCTGGGCTGCAGCGTACGAAACTATTATGGTTTTCAAGATATTATTAATTTGCTTGATCTGCTTTAAAAATATGGTTTGAAATAATGTGTATGTAGATAAACCAACATTACAGTGTTATATAAGAAACATTATTTCTAATGTAAAGACCTTCTTTTGCCCTTTGCAAGAAAGTGAAACTGAGTCATTTTGAACTCAATGTGTATAAAAAATTTCTTATAGTAAATAATATGCTAAGGTTATATTCTCAATAAAATGACTATTTATTGTACGATATTTTTCTTATTAAATTGAGAACAATGAATTACATTTATTGCATTATTTACAAAAAAAATTAAAATTGAATGGACCATTTTATTAAGCTTTCTATGTTTGTTAATTAAGCTATCGTGTAGGCCTTTCCTCTTTGTTTTGCTTTTGCTGTTGTGTTTGTAAATTTTGAAAATTCATTCGAATCATTTTTCTTAATTTACAAAAGAGTTTTATAATTTCATAAGACATTGATTCCCATTTTACAATTTTCATGGCAAGATTGCATACAACAGCAGTCTCTTTTCGAACTTG
Organism: Vesta saturnalis; assembly: GCA_036346205.1. Taxonomy (NCBI): domain Eukaryota; kingdom Metazoa; phylum Arthropoda; class Insecta; order Coleoptera; family Lampyridae; genus Vesta; species Vesta saturnalis. The sequence goes on along the minus strand of JARFJB010000255.1, from coordinate 4,673,581 downwards.
GGTGCCATGTGCTTTTGGAAGAAAGAATCCCAGCTTTTAACTGTCTGTAGCCACGCTGCGGATGGTTTAATTAATCCACCGTACGACAACTGTTGCGCCCTAGATGGTATATTTTCAGTCTTAACTGTATACGAATAATTACCCAGATGTGCATAATTTTTTTTAAACCTCTTAGCAATATATTCTAAACTATAGTCCGTAATTTCTTGAGAATCTTTTTGAAAGTCTTGCAACGGGCGTAATACCCTTAGATACTACTTTTGTTTATTTAACCTGCTCCAAAGTATAAGATTTGAGTTCTTTTCAATTTTTCTGTAATTTCAACATTATTGAATAAAATTTGATACTGTTATCGTGAAATTGAAATGATTATTCTTTATTACGTTTTATTAAAATTGAGTGGGTTCAATTTATAAAGGTATCACTAGTTAATGTACTTCACTTGCCTAATTAATTTCAGTTTGTGTAAATGAATTTTAAGCTTTACGTTCACTAATTCCTTTCTTAATTCATTGCAACGGCTAGCTCAAAGTTAAAATAAAGAAATGATTGCTGTTATCATTGACCAAAGATTATGCTCATTTCGATTTATTTTATTTATCTGGATCCGTATTGAGTTGACCTTTTTCTGCATTTATATACTCAATATTGTATAAGCTTTTGATATTAATAATCTTTAGCAACTAAAGTAAATCAAACGTGATACTCATTTTAAAATACTTATCTTTTTTGGGGTTTTTTAATTGTGTGCTTTAAATTATACAATCTAAACGTTTCGATAACACTTACAGTTATCTTCGTCTGTAGTAATGTTTGTTAAAAATTGTTAAAGATGTTGTAAACAATTTTGTGAAATTTGAAAAATTTAAATTTTTTTATGTCCGGAAGTGCCACAATATTAAAAGTATTATCATTCAATATGTTCTCTATCTAATTCTAATGGAAATTAAATGAAACCACTATGTATTAGCATTCCATTTCTGGAGAACTCTTTCTTATTATCAAAGTAATCAAATTAAATGTTAATATTGGTAATTCTATTTGGAAAAGTAGTTGAATATTTTAGGGATAGTTGAAAACG